>JAEOAE010001319.1:0-82356 GCA_036365155.1 Meriones psammophilus
TTTTCTACAAATATCTGTGGCTGACTGGTCTATAAAGATTATAGTCACCATTGCCTTATGCTCATCTGAGGTAGGGTCATAAGGTGTAAACCAGCTATATGCCTCCATCAGCTATTGAAGAAAGGCTGTGGGAGATTCATCTGGCTCTGAACCATCTCTTACCTTCATCAAATTGGTGGGCTTTTGAGCGCCCCATGGACACATGATATTAGAGTCTGGCGGTAGACCTGCAGGCATTCCCTAACTCCGGATACGTTGTAATCCCAGTTGGGGTGGGTGAGGGGAAAGCCATCATCAATCTCATTAGGGAGCATGGAAGGCCTCCTGTCCATTCCTAGCACAGTCTTTCTTGCCTAAAGGAGGACCCGTCTCCTTCCTCACTAGTCAAAAGGGCCTGCAAGAGTTGCTGGCAATCATCCCAAGTGGGCTGGTGTGAGAATAGGACATATTCAAAGAAATATGTGCCTTGTATCTCACCTCCAAGACATGATAGTCACAGCCTGTCCTATAATAAAGTCATCCATCAAGAAAGTCAAAGAAGCAACAATGATAGAGACAAAAAGAACAAGACAGGCAATTTGACAAGGACACCCTTATGGGTGGTACCACAGAATTCTGATTGAGAGGATGCCTCATAACAGCTGTCTCTGAAGAGAAACAGATGGTAGGAAGACCATGCAGGACCTAGCCTCCCCAAATGGAATCCGGAGTGTCCTCCAGTTCCCAGTCAATCGATATTCTGACAAATATGTCTATCGCAGTGACTGAGCAGATGACCAAACTGTCCAGAGAGGTGACTAAAGAGAAACAGTGGTATACCAGAAATCAGACTAACCTGTTCTGAGCTCGACCTCTGAGCCCAGTCTGTTGAGGGTTAAGGAAGGGCATGCTGTTTTCCGGGCAACGCACCAAAATGTAAGACCTGGAGTCTCACTGCTCAGGAGCTCAGGATTGCGCCCTTCACAGGAACACTCACAGACCACAACTCAATGCAATAGCAAAAGGTTTTATTGCTGTAGAGATAGGTCGCACCTCCAAAGGCAGGACAAGACCCTGAACATGCAAAGCACAGGGTTTTTATGCCTGAAAATCAGATCACTTTTGCTCTATACTTTACAGCTGATTGTTTCTCAGAACAGTTCACCCTGCCCTTCAAGAGCTATCAGCACCTGGCTTCAATTCAAATAATCACAGTTGTTTTTCTCATTCCCAGGTGGTCCCTCATTTGTTCTGATGATGAAGTCACTGAATAATGTCATGTTGCAGTGTTAAGGGTGCAGGGATCTGTTTAGGAGCCGTGGCAAAACAACCACCTCATTCAGTAAGGTAATTCAAGGCCCTGGAGAAGACTGTTCACCAACTTCATACAGAGATTGGGTTCAGCTCTAAAGAGGGCAGTACCAGACTGACACCAGATAAGCACTGATGCAATTATTGGCACATGATACTGCAAATACCACATGTAGGAGAGCATTTAGATTATGAAAAGGAGGAGTGGCCCCAAGAGATGAATGATTAAGAGAGACAACTGAAATTGGCTCTCAGGAGCATCATGCCGACCTCACAGGACAAGCTACAGCTAGAGTTCCCAGTTCTCAAAACACCCGGTGTGCTATTTTGGGTGAATCCGGGCATTTACCAAAAAAACTGTGAGGTTAAAATCTCTAGAAGGCAAAATAGGAGGTGTGTTAACACAGAGGCAAGTGGTCCCTTTACTCACAGAAGGGAACAAGCAGATTCTGGCTCCAAGGGAATGCAAAGGTTCCCAGGGTTTCATGGCAGCTGTGGCAAGGGAAAGCACAGTTCTGGGGATGACTGCTCTGAGAGGGAGCTACAGGCTAACCTCTTGCCATCCGGAAACCAACAGAGGGTCCTGTCAGGCTTAGACCCCTCATGCAACAATACGAGCTGCCTCCCATCAGGCAGCCATGAGGTACTAGGCAGGTAGGAAAATCTCAACTGAGGATTTTAGACTTGATACACACCACTGCATGCAGCAGCACAGCTTTGCATCTGGCTGCAGATAAACCTCTGACCCTATCCACAAGGGTTCTGTGCCACAAAGGAAATACAGCTGTTTATGGACCTGTGTATTTTGGGATGATAAAGAGGATCTCTAGAATCAGAATAACATCTACCAGGATCTATTGTACACCCAGGTAGTATAGATGGGGACTGCAAGGAAAAAGTTAAAATTATGGCACATGTAAAACATGAGATGCAAAAATAAGGCAGGGTTAGAACTGCTCAGCTGTTACTGTTCTCCTCCATCTAGGGCAAAGCCACACCCTGAAGAACAACAGGCACATTTGGCAGTACCGGAAATTGTGTGTTCTGGAAAACAGTGACTAATGATCAGAGATCCAAATTAATGACAGCAAAAAGTGGTGTTCATTGAAATGCAGGAGATGACTTCATGATCCTCTTCCAAAAGTCTTGGGATCCACAATATGTGCTTCTGAGGTTCATACACAGTTTCTAGGAATCTGTAAAATTTCTCCAGTAGGACAAAGTGTATGGTGGATTAAATAGGTGGAACCAGAGGGGCCAAGAGGAAGTTGACACCTTCTGTGGCTTGTCACTGGAGGAGAAATTCAGAAATAATTCCAGGAGTCTTTCTGCAGGATAAGTCTACTCTTTGCCCAAATGCTTAGACTTGCAGGGTCCTAACCATATTTAGATTGTTGAAATCATACACCGGGAGACTGGAGATCAAAGGAACTTAAGGCAGACGGCACATGCAGAGTGCAAGATCTGTTCTAGCCACGTTCCTCCTTGAGCATCAGCCAGAGCTGAATGAATGACCTTGTTAAAGTAGGCAAAGACTGCTCCTGGCTTATGCCTCTTCTCCTTGCCTGATCATCAGAAGCAGTGCCTTAGACTCTCCCATCAAACTCCTTGTGGGCCAACACAGGTGCGTACTGTGAGCTAAGCAGTGGAATTTGGGTAGAACGCAAGGCCAACTGTTTCTGGAAAGGCTGCTTTAGGGTGGGATATGGGAAAATTCGCAGGAGGAAGGAAGGGTTTCACAGTTTGGAAGCAGAAGAGCGTTCCACGGTTTGGCCTGTAATTGGAGGCCTCGAGGGAGTGGGTGGGGCCTCAGGTCGGTATTTAAGCGTGAGCAGCGGACCCCTTTACGCATTTTCCATAGTCTGTACTTTCCTGGGTGTTGTTCTCAGTACACACTGGAGAGGAAGAACTCCTGTCAAAGTGTCCTCGGCAGGATGGAAGATCAGGCAGATGTGGGTGGCTGCAGCACGGCAAAGACATCCCGGCGTCAAAAGACTGTTTGGCAGGCCAAGCAGAAGGAGGTCTTGCTCTCAGTTTTCGCCAAGACACCTTACCCGAGCTTCAGGACCAGGCAGGAACTGGCCAGGGAATTCGAGTTCCAGAGTCCTCCATCAGCGTGTGGTTTCAAAACCGCAGAACTAGAACTGGCATGTCGAGGAAGACCTCAAAGCAGACCACCACAGGCTCCAGCCATGAAGCCTCCCAACAGCCTCCTGAAAAGCTTGTCGCCAGGGTACAACAAGCAAGAGGCCCGCCCTCAGAATGGAAAAGGCCTCGAACGCGGCTTAGTCCAGCACAGATCAGCATGCTAGTGCAAGCTTTTGAGATCTCTCCATCTCCAGACTATGCCACGAGGGTGCAACTGGCACTGAGCACAGGTTTGCCTGAGGACACCGTCCACATATGGTTCCAGAACAGAAAGGCCAGGCAGAAAGGCCACGCTGGAGGGAGCACAGCTAAAGGTGAGGACCTGGCTGCCTCTCCTGGCCCGGAAAGGGCTCCTGGAGCATCGTGTTGCATTGAGGAGGAGGCTTCCTGGGACAGCTTGTTGACATCGGGTTCTGCAGGAGGCCAGTGTGCAGAAGCGTTGATGTCAAGACCCGAGCTCACCTTCTTCACAGAGGCCTACCCAGAATCCAGCGACTCCTGCCCTGTCCAGCTCTTCCTGGGCAACAGGTGAGAACAGTGGAAGAGGAACAGGGACCAGCCGCTCTGGACCCAGATGTACCATGGGAGCAGATCGAACCAACTTTTCGAGGCTCCTCTCACGGAAGAAGAATATCAGGCTCTGTTGGACGATATTTGACTGCATTGAGAATGCCCAGAATTGGGACTGTAAAACCCCGTTGCCTGGACCCTAACCTGACCATTGTCTCAGAGACTCCAGCCAGAAATGAGCTTGGACAGATGCTCAGACTTGCACCTAAGAAAGGTGCAGAGCTCTATGGATCCTGAGTAAGTGTTGGGGAAAAGATGGAATGCCCTGGAGGTGCGAGGAACCTCACAAGAAGACCAACAGAAACAGCTGACCCAGCCCCCAGGGGGCTTGCAGAGACTGAGCCATCAAATAAGGAGCATGATTGGTCTGGACCTAGGGACCCTGCGTAGCATACGTAGCAGGTGGGAGCTGAATACTTGTGCTTAATGTGGGTTGCCCTACGAGGGAGGTGTTGTGGAGTGGCACAGCGGCGGTGGAGAGTTGTTTCTAAGCTGAACTTTGTTGCTTCTATCCTGGACGGTTTTTGAAGGACAGTTATATAATGTTAGCTTCAATTATGATCAGGATAAATATGTAATTTGTCTGCTATTGTACTCTGCGTCATTAAATTATTCTTAGGCATTGCTATGACCTGGTTATTCTTTTCATTTGGAAGTTAATGTCAAGAGGAGAGATGATTATCTTTCAAGCTGAAAAGAGGTGTGATCATGAGTCTTGGTTTTTAACTTGACTGCATGTGGAATTAAGCAAAACACCCAAATTAAGGACAAAATTGTGAAGCACTCTTCCTTATTTGAAGTAGTCTTCTCTACTTCTCTTCTGAATCTGTAAGGCTGAAAAACACACCTTTAATCTGTATCTTCATACTGCAAAACCAACCACTCACCTTTGCCTCATCTTACTGGAAACCTATACAAGGACATAGAAGAAGGAATGTTTTACTCTTTGCCTGTTCCCTTTTGCTTTGGTAGCAAGTCTATTTCTTCATTGACTATAGAACCTTCTTCTTGAGGATTTCTTTGTATATGAAGGTGAGTTGAAACAACCAGCCTCATGGACTAAGCCACTGATAGATTCCTCGATTTTCCATTTTAGCCATCCACTGTTGAATTAATTGACTCACAGATTATAAATCATTCTCATAAATCCTTTCCTATAAAGAGAGAGTTAGAGGGAAAATAAACTATGCATATAATCATCTTTCACATAGAACTACCAAATTTTCTGCTTTTAATAATGTCATGTAATTCATTCAGAAATCACTTAAACAATAGTAACTGACATATGAGGTTATAGAAAAAATATTCATCATCATGCAAAGTCAAATGCTACATAAATTTTTCGGTATATTAATGGACCAGGAGTTGACTTTTTTGATGCAGTTGCATTCTAAAATATCATAATTGAATTACAAGTATTTTAATTTTTTGCAGCATTTATATATAGTTTATTTTTACCTCAAATTAGTCCCTTCTTTGTCTCAATTTCTCAACACACATTAAAGTTTGTGTTCATTTTCATTTTCTTAGGTTACAGAGATTTCATTTCATATGGGAATAACACCACGAAAATTAACTGTTCTATGCATGACACTGCTAATACCAAAACAGCATTCAAATAATAAGTAGACCTATCAGAATCACACTAGAATTCTCAGCAGAGATTATGAAAGCCAGAAGGGCTTGGATGGATATCATGCAGACACTAAGAGACCGCCGATGCCAGCAGACTACTATACCCAGTATATATGCAGCCATCAGCCCTACAGAAGATACTAGAAGGAGATCCCCAACCTAATAATAAGAAATACACTCCAGAAAATACATTGAGGCCCACACCATGAGGGGAAGTCCATGCCTGACACTGCCTGGATGACCATGAACCAGAGTCAAGATAGCCTACAGACACACGATATCTGTAAACATGACAGGCAAAAAAATGTCAATGAAAGATACTCTGCTATAATCATAGATGAGTGCCTAGCCCAGTTGTCATCAGAGAGACATCACCCGGCATCTGATGGGAGCAGATGCAGAGACCCACAGCCAAACACAATGATGTATCCAGGGGAACCCCAGAAATGAGGAAATACGTATTGTAGGAACCAGAGATATCAAGGACACAACAAGAGCATGGCCCACTGAGTCAATTGGGCTCATAGGGGATCACAGAGACTGAAGGACAAAAACATAAACATTCTATGAGTCTTGTGAGCTAGGTTGTTGGCATACACCATATGATCATTATCCTGATGTTGCTGAGGGACTTCCAACAGTGAGAATGGGGGTGTCTCTCACTCTTTTTCCTGCTTTAGCTACACTTTCTCTCCTCATGTATTGCTTTGACCAACTCTGATGTGAGGGATTGTTTCTAGTCTTATAACTTGCTATGCCATCACATTTTGTTTCATTGAAAATAAAATGAATGGGAAAAAAAAAACAAGTGGATGAAGGAGAGGTGATCTGGGCAGAGTAGAGGTGGATAGATTGTGGCTGGGAGGAGTGGAGGAAGAGGAAACTGCATTTAAGATGTAGTGCATGAAAGAACAAGAAGAATAAAATGCTAAAACAAAATAAACTGTCAGCATCTCAGGCTATTGGTGAGCTCCTGCATTCCTAGCACTCAGGAAGGTAAAGGTAGGTGGATCTATGTGAGTTCAAGCACAGGCTGTTCTATAAAAAGAGCCTGGGGCAGCCAAAATTATTCAGAAAAAAAAATCCTGTTTTCAAAGAAACAGAAAACAGCATTTTGTGTTTCATCTTTAGGAACTTTGTTTTATGTCCTACTTTTTTAATTTTTTTAATTTTTAATATGAGATACAGTTTATTAACTTTGTATCCCAGCTGTATCCCAGTCCCTCATTCCCTCCCTATCCCACCCACCCTCTCATCTCCTCCCTACCCCTTTCCAAGTCCACTGATAGGGGAGGGCCTCCTCCTGTTCGGACTTTAGCTTATCAGGTATCATCAGGACAGGCTGCAATGTCCTCCTCTGTGGCCTAGCAAGTCTGATCCTCCCTTGGGTGAGGGGAGGTCAAAGAGCCAGCCATTGAGTTCATGTCTAAAATAGTCCCTCTTCCACTTAGTATGGTACCCACTTAGATACAGAGCTGACATGGGATATATTTGAGCAGGGGTGCTAGGTTATATGCATACATGGTCCTTGGTTGGAGAAACAGTCTCATAAAAGACCCCTGTGCCCTGATATATTTGGTCCTTGTGTAGTTCCTGCCCTCTACAGGTCACACTAACTCCCCCTTTTTTCATATGATTCCCTGTGCTCTGCGCAAGGTTTGGACATGAGTCTCAGCATCTGCTTTGATACACTGCTAGGTAGAGTCTTTCATTGGTCCTCTGGAGCAGGCTTCTGTCCTGTTTCTTGTTTTTGCCTATATCCATCCCATTGGTCTTTCTAAGTGAGGATTGATCATCTTAACCCAGGTCCTCTTTCTCATTTATCTTCTTTAGGTGTACAGATTTTAGTATGTTTATCCTATCTTATAGGTCTAGCATCCACTTAAAAGTGAGTGTATACCGTGTATGTCTTTCTGATTCTGGAATACCTCACTCTGGATGATCTTTTCTAGATTGTTTGTTTGTTTATTCATGTTTACATTTCATGACTTCTTTGAATGGTCTACATATAAACCTGTCTGTTGCGTAGCTGGTAAAGATGTTTCCCATTTTATAAGCTGCTTCATCATTAAGGAATGGATTGCAAAAGCTTTTTAGTTTCACGTTGTAAGACCTGGAGTCTCACTGCTCAGGAGCTCAGGATTGTGCCCTTCCAAGGAACACTTACTGACCACAACTTGATGCAAAAGTAAGAGTTTTATTCAAATTGTGATAGGGTTGCCCCTCTAAAGACAGGAGGTGACCCCGAGCATGCAAAGCACAGGGTTTTATACTTAAAAATCTGGCCACTTTTGCTCTATACATTGATTGGTCAGCAAGAATAGCATGAAGATAGTTTACAGCTAGTTTGCAGTTTTTGGCCGTTTGTGAGTTTTCTCAAAACAATTCACCCTGCCCTTATTTTTTAAAAAACTATCTCAGAGCAGTTCATCCTGCCCTTTGAGAGCTATCTGCCTCTGGCTTAAATTCAAGGCTATCTCAGAGCAGTTCATCCTACTGTTCGAGAGCTATGTGCCTCTGGCTTTAATTCAAGGATGGGAATAGTCACAGCTGTTTTACTTTTACAGTTGTTTGCATTCTTGGGTGGGCTCTCAGATGGAAATGAAGAGAAAGAGAGCAGGTGAGAGCAGGACATGATAGGGGGAAGAGAGAGAGGGTGGGGGCACCACAACAGAGAAAGGGGAGGGCAAGAAGGCAATAGCAAGAGGGCAAGAGAGGCCAAGAGAGAGACAAAGTGGGCAGGCAGATCCTTTTAAGGAGCAAAGTAACCACACCTTCCCTCCCTGGCTGTCGACACATAATGACATCACAGGTTGCTAGGAAAGACAGAAGCAGGTGCCTAAATACTAAGTGTTGGCATAGGCCTTTAATCCCAGCACTCTGCCAGGCAGAAGCAGGCCAGTCTCTCTGAGTTCAAGGTCAGGCTGGTCTACAGATCTAGTCCAAGATAGCCAGGGCTAAAAGGAGAAACCCTCTCTCAAAATACCAAAATATTCATATGTATAATTAAAATATACTCACTAAATATAGTAATATAAACCAATATATTTAATAAATATGTTATATATTTATATATATTGTTTTAATCATTTACATATATATCATATATATGTATATATATGATTAAAACAAAATCATGTTTTAATTTATGTTTAAATCATATATATCTGATTGAAATATAAAATCTGAGCCAGGCCTTGTGGCACAAATCTCTAATCCCATCTCTCCAGGAGATACAAACATGCTATTGTGTAAGTTCAATGTTACCCTGGTCTACAAAACAAGTCCAGGACATGCACAGCTACAGAGAGAAACCTTGTCTAAAAAAACAGGCTAGATGTGTGGCTAGATATGTCTGAAATCACATAGTGTGACTAGGCTATAATAAAGTCTTACAAGGCATGGTGACACACATCCTTAGTCCCAGCACTTGAGAGGCAGATGAAGGAAGGTCTCTATGACTTCAAGGTCAGCCTGGTTTACAAAGAGAGTACTGGACTGACAATGATGCACTGAGACATCATGTCGAAAAAATAAAACATTAAATTAAATTAAAAAACTCAAAGCCTGGATTATTGGCAAATGCCTCTAAGAGTAGCACTATGACTGGCAGAGAGAAATGGATCTCTGTTAGTACAAGGCCTGCTTGGTCTAGAAAGCATGACAGGTCAGTCAAGGCCATACAGAAAATCTCTTTTCTCAAAAAAAACAACATCCTGGTATGTAAACAAAAATCTTCTAGTATCTGAAGGTTGTTTCTTTTTTTCACTTTTTAAAAATTTATGTTTTTGAGAAAAAAATTATGTTTTTGTAAATTACAGTTTATTCACATTGTATCCAAGCTGTGGCTCCATCCTTCATCTCCTCTTTTACCCAACCTCCTTACTTCCTCCCATTTCTGATCCCAAGTCCACTGATAGGGAAGGTCCTCCTCCACTTCCATCTGATCCTAGCCTATCAGATCTCATCAGAAATGTCTGCATTGTCCTCCTCTGTGGTCTGCTCCCCAATCAAGGGGAGGTGACCAAAGAGCCAGACACTGAGTTCATATCAGAGACAGTTCCTGTTCCCATTACTAGGGAACTCACTTGGAGACTGAGCTGCCATAGAATATATCTGGACAGGAGTTGAAGAAGTTCTAGGTTATTTTGATGCATGGTCTTTGGTTGGAGTATCAGTCTCAAAAAATACCCCTGTGTCCAATATTTTTTCATCTGTTGCTCTCCTTGTGGAACTCCTGTCCCCTCAAAAGTCTTCCTTTGTCATCAGGGAAATGCAAATCCAAATGACCCTGGGTTATCACATTACACTTATCAGAATTGATAAGATCAAAAATTCAAGTGACAACACATGCTGGAGAAGATGTGTGGAAAGGGGAAATGTAATGGAGGAGGTCACAGTGAGCTCTCTTTTGTGTTTGTTCATTCATTTATTTGTTTGTCTTTTAGACAGAATTTCCTTGTGTAGTCTTGGCTGTCCTAGACTTACTTTGTAGACCTGGCTTGCCTCAAATTCAAGTCTCTTCTTCCCTGAGTGCTGGGATTACAGGTGTGTGCCACCATGCCCAGCTCCAAAGACTGAGTTCTAAAACAGGCATGGCTATGTAGAAATATCATGTATTTAAATGATCCCCCAAAATGTACTCTGTATTTCAAATTATAGTTTTGTTTTTTTTTTTTTTTTCCCTCAGGGATAGTGTCCACAGAGCTGGGTCCTGGTACTGTTCCTGGTCCTGGTCCTGGTCCTGGTCCTCAGAGCCTAGCTCTTGGCCCAGCTGTGGCCCCAAAATTCTGCTGTCAAGCACTGGCCCTGTTAGGCTTTTTTTTTTTTTTTCTGGGGCGCAATCTATCCCAGTAGACCCCCTGCGCACCAACTACACACCTGGCAGCATCTTCTATAGATGGATGCACATGCCCAACTCGCAGGAAACTCTCGACAAAAACAGGCTCCATACGCCTTGGCTAAGCCACCCACTGTGGGCGGATGGGGAGGCCCCATCTCTGAATACATCACTAAAGTTGAGTAAGCAACACATTTTAAATAATAATAATATGAAACCAACAACAATAACACAAGAGTGAAAAACAGCAATTTAAAAATATACAAAATTAAGGGAATCTTTTCTCTAAGGGGAGCAGGCGCTGGGTGCAGCTCAGCCAGCAATTGTACCAAATATATGTCTACCTCGGGCAGCAGGGACAGGGGATTGGGTGCCCCCAAGGGCACTACAGTGGAGAGAAACAGTAGCTCATCCGCCAAGTCCACAAGGGCCTGTGCGTCCTCTGATGCTAAAGCCAGATGTTGCACTGGTCCCGCTTCTGGCAAGACTGGGGATCCTGCAGCCATGGGATCCAGAATCTCAGCATCCTCTTCGGGCTAGCATCTACCCCCAAAACCAGGCTCCGTTTCTCCTGTGCCACCAAGGTGTCTTGCATGGACAACTCTGCAGTTGAGGCCCCAAGTAGCCCCGGATCTGAGCAAAGAAAGGGGTGAGCCGTCATCTGGAATAAGGGAGCAGCCTGAAGGCACGCAGAATGGGGTGAGATAACCCAAGATGGCCTCTCCATGTCAGGGAAGGCACAGTCCCCTCTCCTACGCGCAGGACAGTCGATTTGACAGTATTCCTCCTCTGCTTCCTTGGCCAGAGCTTCAGGACACTTCCCCTTGGGGACACGGGGTTAGAATCAGCTGCTGTCTCACCAGGCGCCTCCCTTGGGTCCTCCTCCTCCCAATCCTCCTCCTCCTTCTCGGGCTTCAGCTTATCTAGGGCTTATCCATTGCCCGGAGGATCTCCCCAGATTGGCAGTCCAACTCTGCAGTGGGCACATGGATCCTGGGATAGTCCAGCAGCCGTCTCACGATGGCCAGGTCCGGGGGCCCCAGAGAAATCCTGGGGGAATTTTTGCAGCCACTGGGACAAGAATGAGAAGATGGCACTGTGGGTGAGAGCAGGGCAGAGGGACACGGTGTCGGGAGCCTGGCCTCTCTTTGGAACAGCGTGGGGGGGGGCATTGATATCCCGCAGGGCCTTTCCTTTTTTGTCTCTCCCTCTGCTGCTCAAAACCCAGGAGCCCAGTGGGAAACCTCTGCCCTTTACCAGCAGGTGAGGTCGCAAGAACAGTCCCTAGGGAGAGAACCCCAAAGGTGAGGCTCCTGGCCAAAATTGGCCCTCCACCCTGGCCCTAAACGCCCCTTCCTGCTCACCTCCCCCTCCACCCCAAGCCTACTCATGTCTTTGTCTGCTTTTCCGCCTGAAGAATCTATACCTGTGACAGTCCACGGGGGTGTTACCCCTAAGGCCTCGTGTCCCCAAGCCACTCAGACATCTAGAAGGAACTATTAGAATCTTCCCAGGGATGGGTTTGGGGGTGCTAGGGGCTCCATCCATAACAAACACCGCAAATGGGGTCCAGAATCCTTTACACAAACAGGGAAAGGTCACTCAGGGCATGAGAAAGGGTGGTGTGTGACATTCCTTGGGGAAGGTGAATGGCACCTTTTAGAGCCCCACCCCTGCCCCAATCGCCCATGTTTGGCCATGTCACTTTAAGGGGTCTGGCCTGGGACTCAGGCTGCTGGGACTCACATGTCCAGTTCTGTGAGGGCACAGGGCACTGGCCCTGGGAAACAGCAGGAGAAGATCTGAGAGCTGGCTAGGTCCCTGGTGGAACCACTCTCCTGCCTTTTCAGCATCAGGTCCAGAACCAACCAGATGGTGGCAATCTTTGGATAAAGGGCCAGAAGGTGGGCAAATAGGGAATCATCTGCTCCACATAGTCCATGCGATCATTGCTGAGCATGAGGATGCCATGAAGGAAGGCTCACTACCTTTTGCTATGAGGAAGGACCAGGGCAGGAGTGAGGCTTTAAGTGTGCAAACCCCGAGGGGCACCAATGACCCCTTTCCCTACACCTAAGCGGGAAGCAGGCATGAAAAGCGTTCCTCAGTGTCCCAATAGGAACACTCTTCCAGGCTGCGACTGCGGTGGATGGGGGGTGGGGTGGACCAGAAAGCTTCCCTGCTGCAGGACAGCCCTGGTTACCTTGGTCTCCCAGTGGGGAACAGGCCAGATATGTGTCAGGGAGAGCACCACATGTCTCCAGCAGCGGCACAGGCAACCACCGCTGTCTTCTCTGAGACCTGAGCCCGTGGAGGTCTGGAAGCAGAACAGACTCATCTCTCCAGCTCCTCTGGACCGGCTGGTCTGTCCAGGCTGCTCTTGCTGCTGCTGGCCTCCCGTTACCTGGCAACAGGGGTTCCGAGTTCCATCTGGAACCGGGCTGAGGAAGCATGGTCACTTCCTGGAGTCACCCTGCCAGAGCCTCCACTTCATGGGTTCTCCCTGGAGGCTACCAGCCCTGCAGGCTCTGCTGATTAAACCATCAACAGTTCCAGAGAGAAATGATGGAGAAGTTGCCTCCCGTCACCACTAGAGGGCATAGAGTCACATGAGAGGGTGCAAGGATGAAAAGAGCAGCATCAGCAGAGAGGGATGGCTACCATCCTTCTTTAATATTATTATTATTATTATTATTATTATTATTATTATTATCATCATCATCATCATCATCATCATCATCATCATCATTCCTTTTTTCTTCCCTAGTATACTGAAAACAAATTCACCTTCTTTCATTTCACCTACTGAACTAAAATGTTCTCATCTCTCAGCCTTTGAATATGTATGTTCTTTTATCTTTTCTGGGGTGTTAGGTACCTCTTGCTTTCCTTTAGGTTTCATAGTGGAATTTGTAGTGATGTATACATTTCTATGCATAGTCTATGGGTTTGTTTATGGTGGATTACCCCACAAGACTGTAAGCTTATAGAGAAAGAGTGGTTTTTACATCAATCATTTTTGTGTGTTCAGGACTTAGCAGAGTATTGGGTACCTAATTCACAATAACTATCTGTGGAAGGTCAAATAACCTTTTAAAAAGTAAATTCCTTTAACAAAGTCTTCATAATCTGATAGTAATACAGAATTCCCACCTAAAGGATGGGAACATGTAGCATTTTATTTGTTAATGCTAGCCATTGTGCCATCTGTAAAAAACATCCTGGAGTCTATTTATCTTGTTCTGTTACTGCTGTTACTAGGACAGCCTACTCTATGCCTGTTGCCTTCTCTGTGTTCTCTTTAATTTATCCCATAACAAGTTACTTCCTTTAAGCTTTAGTGAGATTTAGCATCTGGCTTCATTATATCCAAAGACTATCTGTTTCTGCCTGTTTTGTACAGAAGGCAGGAATACAACTCAGAGGTAGAACATTTGCTTCACATATAGGAGGTAAGGAAGGAGGGGGGGGGGAGGAGAAAAAAAGAACAGGAGAATCGAAACATTGCTTTTCTTTATGCAGATGCACTTCCTTCAATACAAGGGTTAACAGTCTTCTTGTCTCTGCATTCCAAATAAGGTAGAAATTCCAGATACAGCAACAGTGATACTTATTTGGTGTTAGTTTTTAACCTGGTCCTTCTCCTGACATTTACCTGCTTTATATGTAGTTGGTTTTATGTATATGTTCATTTTCTGGGAAGAATCATTTTTTTTTCATTAGGTTTTATGAGAAGTCATATCCTCAGAAAGTGTCCTGAGCTTTGAATCCTACCATACTTATCCCTAGGAGACCATATCTGCAAAGGTGATTATGTCCTCTCTGTACATCATTTGATTTTATGACTTCAGGATGCATCTTGAACCTTGTTTTCAAGAGAATGTTGTAAACAAGCCTTAAGCTTAGCAGGCATTTTGTGCCTCATGAAAAAAATTTCATCATAAAATGTCCTGTCTGAAAAGAGCATCTGAGATCATTGTACAATGCACTCAGTTATTTTCATTTTAGTCGTTAACATTATTAGTACTATTTATTGTTTTTCATTACTTTGTTAGAGACCCAAATATGATGACCCCGGTGTAAGGGACTGTGTATACACTGTTAACTAAGAAAATAAAACCACACATTCAAAACAAGTAAAACCTCCAAATATTGATAAGAATTGGATTTAGATTTAGTGCCCAAAAATAATTCAGTTGAAATGTGGGAAAAACATTGAAACACCATTATTCAGCAAACGTTTAGAGTATATACGTAAATATGATGAAAGGAATGTACACATAAACACAACTTAAAAATTCATGGCACATGGTATAGACTCACTCATATAGACATATACTATAGGATAAACCTACTAAAATCTGTACATCTAAAGAAACTAATCAAGAGGGAGGATCCTGACAAAAATGCTCAATCCCTATCCTGTAAGGCAAAGAGGATGGACATCAGAAGAAGAAAACAGGTAACAAGTTGGGAACCTACCACAGAGGCCCTCTAAAAGGCTCTGCCCTGCAGACTATCAAAGCAGATGCTGAGACTTATGGCCAACTGTTGGGCAGAGTACAGGAATCTTATGAAAGAAGTGGGAAATAGTAAGATCTGGAAAGGACAGAAACTCCACAAGCAGAGCAACAGAATGAGAAAATTTAAACACCAGGGTCTTTCCAGAGACTCATACTCCAACCAAGTACCATGTATGGAGATAACCTAGAACCCCTGCACAGATGTAACCCATGACAGTTAGTGTCCAAGTGGGTTACATAGTAATGGGAAGAGGGACTGCCTCTAACATAAACTGATTGGCCTGCTCTTTGATCTCAGGCCACAGAGGAAGACAATGCAGCCACTCCTGATGAGACCTAACAGACTAAGAACAGAAGGAAGGAAAGGGAGACATCCCCTATCAGTGGACTTGGGGAGGATCATTCGTGATGAAAGGGAAAAGTAGGTGGGATTAGGAGGGGAGGAAGGAGGAGTTTATGGGGGGATACAAAGTGAGTAAAGTGTAATTAATAAAAGTTTAAAAAATTAAAAAAATATTTCACACAAAAAATTGAATAAATAATAATAAAAAAATTCTTGGGCACACATACAAAAAGTGGGACTTCATTAAGATTTTTTTTTCCTTTTTGTTTTCTTGACAGGAAAAGTTTGAACATGTTCCTCCCCTGTCCTCCTTTTTATTCTCCTCCCCTCCCCTTCCCTTCCCTGCCTTCCTTGCTCAGTGTGAATTTACAAACATTGCACTTGAATGGATGCAGTTCTTCGAAAGCATTGCCAAAAGGACCCCTGTAGCCTCACTTCTAAACCTTGAACCTCAAATGCATTCTAGCTATTTTTTTTCTTGCATTGGTGATTAAGTAAAGCAACTCATTTTCTGGGGGGTAGGGGTAGATACCCAGACATGGTGAATTCCTCATCTACCTCTCCCCATTCCCCATGCTTATGTCCTTTAGCACTTTGGGGAGCACATTGACAGAGGTTCCCCACCCATTAAAACCACAATCATACACGTGCTTTCTAAGATTTTCTAATAAAATTCTTTTAGTTGCCAGTATGAGACCTTGACTAAAAAAGAATTGGCTTCATTCTCAGGTGACAATCTCATAAGTACAGCCAGGCTAATAAGTGACATATCAAGGTGCTCAGGTGGGTATTCTGTGTACAGTGCCAGTACACACGCTCAGACCCAGGAGCTCAGTGGAGCCAAGCCTTCCCTATTTGAGTTCGGTTCATTTCCTCGTTGAAGCCACCTTTGGCTAAAAAAAAAAAAGAAGTTTGTGGGATTGGGAGTGTAGCTCAGTTGATAAGAGGTGGAGCAGAAGGATCAGAAATTCAAGGTCATCTTATAGCTGTTTAGTTTAAGGACAGGCTGGGCTACAGGGGACCCTAACCAAATAATAATAATAGTAATAACTACAATACGTTTCAGCTAAGAGCATTATTTGGTGGTCATTGTTCCAAGCCAGAGCTAATCTCAGGTCACTGACCTTCCTCATAGAGATAGCAAGGAGTCAACAAGGTCGAGCCCAGCAAGATTTTCTGCACACAGATCCCTCTCCAACCGAGCCTTCCTAGCCAAATATGTGGAAATATGTGTTCCCACTGATGACCAGAGGTGCCCCAGCTTGTAGTGTTGGGAGCATGGAGAAGGCAAAGTCACAATGGAGCACAGCTGTTTGATCACCAGCCCACTGAGACCATCACAAGCAAACAAAATCACAAAAGTACAACAAAGGAAAAAAATGTACTGGGTATAATGCACTCAAAGAGAATGGAAGAAGAAAATACCAAAACTCAGAACAGTGGCCTGTCTCTTATGGGCCCTCTATCCTGTTCCATTAGTGGTGACCTACCCCCAAATCAGGCTCCACCCAACTACACCCGAGTTTGGAATGGTGACCTGCATTCAGCCAGACCAGAGAATGGAGCAGCAACATATCTGTTGATCTCTGTCTACCAGACCAGAGGCCAAAGCACCAGCCAAACTCTGCCAGACCAGAGACCACAGCAGCAGCAAATCTCTGCGAGATCAGAGTCCAGAGCAGAGGACACGCTCTGCCAGACCCAAGGCCAGAGTAGTGGATAAGATCGGCCAGACCAGAGACCAGAGAACATTGGCAGAGGTGCCAAGCTTGGGGCTCCACATACTGTATCAATCTTTTGCCACCTCCTTGCCACTCTCACTGGAACCTATGAAGCATGGCTCAAGCCTCCCTTAAATGGGAAAGAATCAGGTCTAGGGGAATAGAAGGATTTTGTCCAATGTCCTCAGTCAGTCCCAGAGACAAAAAAAAATGGCAGTGAGAGTCAAAACAGTTAAACAAGACACAGACTAGATCCCATTGCTTGTGAAGCAGAAAAATACACAGAGCCAGACAGCAGATCCCACGACTCCTGCAGTGGAAAAATGAAAGTAGGATATCAGTGAATCCCTGATGCAGGAGATACCTGTATTGTCCTTGTCCAAAGATCCAGAGCTCACAGAAAACTGGGTACTCTACCACCCTTTACTGATAGGGGCACACTCATCCTCTCTGAGGTCCAGAGATCACAGAAAACTCGCTACTCAATTACCTTTACAAATGTGCCCCTTTGAGGGGGGTCTGGAAAGTCTTCCAGGCCCCTTCTGCCCCACAGCTGTCCAAAGCATCAGCTCTAACCTTTCTGACCACACAGATTACACATTTTGCCTCTAGTTCAAAAAAAAAAAAAAAAAAAAAAAAAAAAGAAACTACAGAAACACAGAGACAGACACAGACAGATACTGACAGAGTGCTCACTTACTGGCTGTTGTTCAGCTCCATGTGCCCTGCATGCTTGTGAGACTTGGAGATCCAATATGAGAACCCATATGTTATGGCCAGATCTTAGGGTCACCAAAGATCATCAGGAGCTGGACGACATATGCAAGAGAGAAGAGTTTTATTTGGGCTTAAGCTGGGTCTCTCCATCATCACCCAACACAGTGGATAATAGAGAAGAGCCCTGAGCAGCTGCATGGTAGGGTTTTGATTGAAGTCTGAAGAAGGACCAGAATGTTCCAGTTTAACAGTTACAGGATTGGGTGACATTCAGTAAGGGCAAGCTTTTTAAAAAGTTATTGGCTAGCTAATATAACTAACATTGAGCGAGGTGTATATAGGCCTCAGGAATGTTATGGAACATTCTACTACAAAGTTGGTGGGCTGTGCAGGACAAATACCCCATCTTGAGATAAGATACCTTCACATTCTTGTAGTTATCTTCAGGCTGTTCCTTGGATAGGGAATCTTAGGATCTTGTTTCTGGAATTGGTGACCCATGGCCTAGTTCCTGCTGACCTTGGGGTAGAGTCAGTAGTCTGGTGACCTTTGGGTGACCTTTTTTAGGCCTAGTTCCTGGTGACCTTTAGGGGTGTCAGGTCTGTTTCTCTCAGTTCTAAAAAATCCATTTGGATTTTGTGGGGGTTGTCAATTGTATGTCATGTGTCAGAGAGCACTCCAATATTAAACTGTGATATAGAAAAGTAGAACTGATGATGTAAAGGATTTCCTATTGCTGAGAAACTAGTGGCACCAGTTAGAATTTAGCTGAGGGAAGACTGCCTGTAAAACACTCCACAGATAAGTAGTCTGCTAACCAGGCCTGTTAGAGATTAGCATCCTGGGATACACATGTTTGTTCACCAGGATAATCTAGAAATGTGGCAGGGTGAGTTTTTTTTTTTTTAAATTTGTAATTTCCCAATGTGTATTTATCAATTCATGAATGGGAATGAAAACAGACCAGATTGGTGGGTGTACAATTTGGGTCAGGTAGCTTGATCCAGTGAATATTGAATTTCGAATTAAGAGACTGTCCTATGCTCATATATACAAACATTGAAACAGTTTTGTCAGTTCAAATTTAAGACAAAGGCTATTGGATAAAGCTGTGTCTGTCAGGTTACAGGTCTCAGCAGCTAATATTGTACACAGGGACAACATCCAACAGTATCTTATTAATGGCTTTCCCTCTACAAGAGAATAGTCTGTGTTTGCAAAGTCAGTATATCTATGTGTTTTCTTTTTCAACTTTGAGGTTAAGAGCACTGGATGCTCTTCCAGAGTTCAGGAGTTCAATTCCCACCAACCACATGGTGGCTCACAACATATATGAGATCTGGTGCTCTCTTCTGGTGTGAAAGTGTACATTCAGGCAGAACACTGTATACATAATAAATAAATAAGTCAGTTGTTGGTATTATTAAATTTTATTTTGTTGATGCATCACTGCTCTAGTCTCTTATTAGTTAATATTCTCTGATAATTCCCAGTCATTAAGAATCTCATTCCTTTTTCTCTAGTGCTTTGATTTTTGTTTTTGTTTAAAGCAATGTCTCCTGTAGATCAGTCTTTCCCATGTTATGTAGTTTACACTTTATTTAAACACTGAATGTTTCCCCTACTGCTCAGTGCTTAGAACATAATCCTGCAACTCTTTTCAGGTGGGCCCTGACTGCTCAGTGTGAAGTAAAAGAGATCAGTGAATGAGTGTCCACTGGCCTCCCTGGGTTCTGTTTGTTTGTTTGTTTGTTTGTTTGGAGGTGGATGATTACAAATAAAGAGGGACCTGTGTAAGAATTGAGTTCACTGACCTACTTTGAAGCTGGTGTTCTCACAACACAGAAAGGGATGGGGAGGAGGTAAGATGGCAATGAGTCAGGTAATCCATTTTAGACGGTCAGTAAAGTACATGTGAAAAGTGTATACTTAGGACTGGGAGTCATACACAAAAAGAATCAAGAATATGGATTAGTTGCTGAACTTGTTTCTGGAAAGCAAATTTCTACAGTTACACTAGTTCAAACACACAGAAGATCTGGACAAAGTGGTGTGGTAGTGCCTAACAGGAATGCTTTCCCCCCCCCCCATTTCAAAATGCACAACCTGAGAGAAAAGGTATGAGTAATACTTTGTGGTCTCTAATATATACTTGGATTCCCTGAAGAATATTGGACCATAAAGCCATTTTCAACTTTTAAAAAGAATTTTTGAGATTATAATGAAATCGTTTCAACCTTCTCATTCCTCTCTACTCTTATGTCTCAAATGCGGGGATGAATGGTTAAGGTGGCTACTTAACAATCAAATACAGACGGCTGTCAGGTTCTCCCAGCATCCCTCAGTCCTTACCTGTTACAAGGTATGGGTTTCAAACACAGATTTCTAGCCCAGGAGTTGAGCTGCCCTCCTCACAGCTGTCCTTCCTTATGTATTCTAACCATTTTGGTTACCTGGTCTTTTTCATTTATCATTTATCCTCCTGGCTCTGTGTTCTGGCTCTCCACTTCTCTCTATCTTCTCGTCTCACATAGCCCCAGGTCATGTCAACTCTAGACTGTCCCAGATTTCCCTGTGTCTGACTATGTTCTCTATATGTCTATCTATCTATAATAAACTTTCTACTCCAACATTCCTATGTACAGCCATACCTTTTTGTTTTATTTTTCATTTTCATTGAGCTCCCATTAACTACTCCTTGCTTTCAAATTCATAGTCATGTGTTTCTTTAATGGTGTTACTGTTTGGCTTTGACTGAAGTTTGGCTGAAGGACTTCCCAACTATGAGGTAGACATGACGGTCCTGGACACTGATCTTGTACTGTAGTGTGCAACATAAATGACCTGTATCTTGGAAGATGAGCAGGTGCCCTAGGAAAGTGGAAGACTGTATTTTAAAACATTTCCACAATGAGGATATTGCAGGATATTTGATTCCAGTGTGATCCCTTAGATTGTAAACTGTATAAACCTGTGCTTTTTTTGGTGTGGGTGAGCCCTACCACAAACATAAATTCCAAGTACTTACAATTTATTGTAAACTGGTGATAATGGTATGGTTCCATCAGCCATAGAACATACCTTTAATTCAAAAGCTCTCTGTGCACAGGATTAAATAATGTTAACACTTGGTCAAGAGGTAAAGCAAGAAACCAGCTGACAGGGATTAAAGAGTGAGTGAAACTTTCAGCTGAAATGTATTTAAGACAAATTGTAAAAGTGGAAGGAGTTTTAGCTTGGTAAATTTTGGGCTTTTTGAGCTTTGAGCTAGAAAGCCTTTGGCCTTGGGTTCCTTTGGCCTATACCCCCTGAGCTGTCATCTTAACTGGTGAGCTTTTGGGGCTTTTTCCTCTTGGAGGTGAGGTGAGTAGCAGGGTCAGATGGGTGCTTTCTCTGCCTCTCTGCGCTAGCAAGTTTTAAAATCGAATAATTGGGACTTTCATTCTTTTATAACAACACTAGGGTTCTGTTTGCCCATAGGGTTTAGGGTAAAGCTAGAATGCCTCTGCTATCTGCATCATTTGATCTTTGATCCACTGGTAGAGGAGCTACTATTGTCCTGAGACTCAGCTCTATTGTTCAAGCTAATGAGGGACTCTGGGCAGGCCTAGCAGTCAGGAGCAATAGTGGGAGGTAGTTTATGGGTTTGTTCTGGGATTTTCCTCTGATGTAGCTCTAAAGAGCTGTGAGTGAGACCAGAGGCCATGTCATGCTGAGTTTGGGGCCATTGTCCCCAGGCCAGGAGGAGCAGGCTGCTGATCTATTATGGGCTGATCTGCTTTGAACGAGATGGACTGTGGTTCAGACTGTGGTTCAGGCTGTGGTTCTGTTGGTCTCCATGTTGTGATCTTGGCAGAGACCCTTGGCCTCCAACCCATCCTGAGTGTTGATTGTGCAGAAAAGTTCGGACTTTGTGGCCTGGGCAGTAGAAAGTTGTGGTGCTTATAATATCACTATCTAGTGTGCACACACAGGCATTGGTTTTGCAGTGGACAGATTGGAAAACTGAAGATCTCATTTCTAGAAATGATGAACGTTGTACTCCACACGCGGTTTTGTGTAACAAATTTTACAAATAGTTTTGAAACTGGCAGAAAAGAGTTGGTGGTGTTCATCCACTTTTTTTTTTTTTTTTTTTACTTTGCATCTACCACCAGGCACAATGGCATGCTTTAGAGAAATTCAATTCCAGGGTACAAAATGAATTTCTGTGATGCAGAATTTTGTCAGGTGTGCCTGGGTTTAGGTAAGTGGATAGGCCAGATTCCACATCTTGTGACATAATCCATGCATCAGGAAACATATTAAATTATTCTCCAACATTGTTTTGTGTGTGCGTGTTGGCAAGGGCTGGGATGTGCCTGAACCCACAAGGGGATATGAGGGACTGCAAGCCATAGCTTATCTTTATGATCACCTCCATTTTCCACTTCCAGAGCAAAAGGGCTCTCTGGAAAGGAGATTAGTAGTAGCTGGAGGGTCAGAAATATAACAGTTTAGGTGTCACTTTGTGTTTGCTTGTAGCAGTTATGAATATGTGTTTATTTAATTTGTATTAATTAGAAAATCAAAGGTATCTCTGGTCCACTGCACATTTTTCATGCTAGAGTTTCCTTAGGTCTTTTCATGTAAACTTGGCTATATTTTAGGCTTATGTTTTTGGCTTTTCTTCTCACCTCCTCATTCTTTCACAAACACTGTACACATTCTTGATTATTGAACTTTGTATTAAGTACAGAAGTCACATCATGCCAGAAGATTATGAGATTCATGACAATAGAATCATCCCTTATTTTTCTGTTTTCCTCTGTTTCTTACCAGGTGGCTTTTCTGATATGAGATAGAGATTTTGGATTGTTCTTTAGCAATCACATAAAGACAATTTGCAGTTATGTCTGTAGAAGGTAGAAGAGACAACATGAAGGTGAGTGATACCAGTTGGCCAGTTTACTCCTTCTCTTTTGACATTTTCTTTTGGTGATCTATCATTTTCTTCAGAAGTTTCATGTTTCCTGTGGTCTCCATATTCTTTAGTTGGATGATTTTATTCTCCTGAAAAGATTAAATCAAAACCCTGCCCCAACCCTAATTCAGGGGTGAGGTTCATACCTTTTCAGGCATGTTATATCTTTTAAAGGGAAAAATGTTTTTTTTGGAAATAAAAAAGTATAATATCTCAATTAAAGTTAAAAATCTTTGAAAGTTTACAAATATACCTTAAAGTGTATTTATTTCTAGATAATAAAGGGCATTTACTTTGATTTTCAGCCTGCCTTTTATAAGCAGCTTTTAAATAAAATCACTGTAAGTCCTATGTGCCTGCCTTTGCCTCCCAGGTGGTATGTAAAAGGCACGTGACTCCCAAATGCTGGGAGTAAGGCTGTGAACCACCAACACCCTGTCATTGTAACTCCTGAATTTAGAAAACAACTAATTAATACAGAAATGCTTGTCTCTGCTGGGCTTAAATGCATGGTCTATCACCACGATGCTCAAATTTTTTATTCACTCCAAATTATACCAACTCAAACAAGTTTATACCTTTGAATTTATTTAAAACATTTTAAACCTCTTAACTGTATTTAATATGAAACAACAAAAGTATCCTTTTTATTTAAGAAGAAAACTTTAGTCTTTATTAAGTTTGTTTGGACTGAATGACCACACTGTCTGATGAACAGTTACCTCTGCTTATTCAGGAGATCTCTACCATTCAAATCTAATCATGATCAATTTTGATAGGATCCACCTTTCTTTTCCTGTGGAAACATTTAGTTTTACCAGTGAAGACACAGTTCAGTAGTTTCTCACTGTCTACTCCTTTTAGTTTTGTTTACTTCTTTTTGTTCTGGAGTACTTTGATGTGCTGTTAAGTTGCTACTAAGAGATATTTCTAATTATTTTTTCTGAATCTAATTAGTGCTATGTCTTCTTGTCAACACTTACATTGTGTACTATGAGTTTTGATATGTTGTATATTCATTTCATTGACTTCTAGAAAGTCTTTAATTTCTTTCTTTACTTCAGTTTTGATCCATTTTTTTTATTCAGTAGAGAGTTGTATAATTTCTATGAGGTTGTAAGCTTTTTATTGTTTTTGTTATTGGTACTGTGCTGCTTTAAACCTTATTGGTCTGATAAGATACAGGAGGTTATTGAAAGTTTCTTATATCTTTTGAGACTTCCACTATTCAAGTATATCATCAATTTTGGAGAACAATATATGAGTTGCTGAGAAGAGGGAACAATCTTTTGTGCTTGGGTGGATGTTCTGTAAACATCACTTGTGTATATTTAGTTTTTTGATGTTAGTTATCTGGATTGTTTCTCTGTTTACTTTGGTCAGGAGGACCTGTCCATTGGTGAGAGTGATATATTGAAGTCTTCCCTATCAGTTTATGAGTGCTTGGATGTGATGCAATCTGCAGAAAGGTTTCTTTTATAACTTGGGTGCTCTTATGTTTGGAGCATAAATGTTAAGTATTGAAATGTTATATTGCTGGATGTTTTATTTTAATATGTCATGTCCTTTGCCATCTTTTAATTAATTATTTTTGAAGTCTGTTTTGTTAGATATTAAAAATTGTTATATGAGATTTATACTCTAGTCCACTTATTTGGAATATCTTTTCCAAACATTTACCTTGAGATAATGTCTATCTTGATGTGAAGCTGTGTTTGATATGTTTAGACGAAGGGTGGATTCTGTTTATCATCCATTTTGTGAGCCTGGGTCTTTTTATTGGTGAATTTGGGTCAATGATATTAAGGGATATCAACAAACAGTGATTGTAAATCCTGGCATTTTGGTGATGGTGGTGGTTGTTTTAGCACCCTATGTTGGGCTACATTCGTAGATACATATGTTTAAATTTGACCTTATCATGAAACATCGTATTTTCTCCATTTGCTGATTGAAAGTTTCTGGGCATGGTTAGTAATTTGTCTTGGCTTCTGTAGGTTTTTAAGAGTCAGAAGCACACTGTCTAAGCCCTTCAACTTCTAGCATCATTACTGAGAACACAGGATTAATTTCAAAGATCTACCTTTATTTACTTCTTGGTTGTTTTTTTTTTGTTTTGGTTTGTCTGTTTGATTGGTTGGTTAGTGTGGTCTGTTTTATTTATTTATTTTTTCTGTTGCAGCTTTTCATATTCTTTCCTTTTGCTGTATGTTTAGAGTTTTGATTATTCTGGTAAGAGGACTTTCTTTTCTGGTCTCTTTGCTGTTTTGTATGCTGCTTGTGCCTTGATAGGCATCTTCTTCTTTAGGTTAATTTTTTTTCTTGTATGGTTTTGCTGAAAATATCTTCTTGTCCTTTGATCTCATCCTTCTTCTGCTAATCTGACCATTAGCATGTTTTGTCTCTTCATAATGTCCCAGAGTTCCTGGATGTTTTGTGGTAGAGAACTTTTACATTTCACATTTTCTTTGACACATGTATCTATTTCGTCTTTTTTCTATTCTTTTTTACTGTTGTTTTATTTTATTTTCAGACAGGTTTTGTTTTTATAGCCTTTGCTGTCACTTTGTAGACCAGGCTGGCCTTGAACTCCCAACAGTCCATTGGTTTCTGCCTTCCTGAGTTCTGGTATTAAAGGAGTGTACAAACACAGCTGTCTTCCATTTCTTCTATTTGTTTTCACTGCATATATTTCTCTCTTGATCTCTGTTTTGAGTGTGAACCTCGCCTCTGTAGTTCCTTGTTGTAGTCTTTAAATTTTTCATTTCCAGGACTCCCTAACTTTCTTTTTTTTTTTAAATAAATTTCTTTTTTTTTTTTGACGTTGGAATTCTCTGTGTAGCATTTTCTCTGGTGGACTTGCTTTTTAGACCAGGCCCACTTCAATGTCACGGAGATCTATCTGCCTCTGCCTACTCAAGTGCTGGGATCAATGGTGTGCACCATCATGGCCAGCTTGTTTGTGCTTTCTTTATTGCTTCTATTTCCATATTTCCAGAATGTGTTTTATTCTGTCATTCTCCATTTGGGAGAGGCCTGGAGATCAGCTTCCAGATGGAGAATGGTGGTTCCATTTCTCTCAAGTGCAGCTAGACCACTTTAGGGCAACATGCATGTTCACTAGGCCAGAGTGAGGAAAGAATTTTCTATTGACTGTTCCAGGTAGCTAGCTCTTTTAGAATGAAATCACCAATGGTAGTGGAAATTCAGGTGTTCCAGAACCTATGACCATACCGAAGTCTTACCATTCTCAATGAAGCTGCTGTGCCTTGCTCTGAAGACTTTCACCTCAGAGGTGCAGGTGAAAGTCCAGGCTTGGTTGACTTGCAACCAAGACATAGGCCTGGTAAGACCCAGATCCAGTGAGGCCTAGGCCCAGTGGGTCAAAGAGCAGGCCCAGAGGAGGATAAATGATGAATATCAGGGGCAATGATGGAAGGCTGATGGTATCAGGTGGCATACAACCAGGCAGCATGCATGCACCCACAACTTTTTTATTTGAAGTCAGGGACTTATAAACCTTGTGCAGAGGGAAAGATTTTGAGGATAAATGTTTGATTTGCTGGGGTCTAGGGGTCAAGGATACTTGGCTTACATATAGTGCTATCCTGCCTCATTTTCCATGAAGTAGCATGGTCCTATCCAAGAAGGAGAACAGTTGAAAGTCACTGCTGTGGCTAAGATCCTTAACAGGGTGATCCATTTCTAGGAATTCCCAGGTGTTGTTCAAGCAGCTTTCTTCACAGGAAGGGGTTTGCCTAATAATCTACCCTGAGGGCTATGTGAGGCTCTTTATATGACCCAGGATCATATATATCAGGAGACAGATTTTTAGGCCCTTCACTGAGAAAACAGAGTTTAACATCACAGACTGAATATAAATAAGTGGCTATCAGACATGTCAGAATTCACCCTAATCTAGCAAAGCCTCATATCCCTCAAATGTTTGTTGTATCATGGCTTTATTTAAGGTAGTTATTGGTTTCCTCCAATTGTTTGATTATGCTTTGCCTGGATTTCTATATGGAATTTATTTATACCACATACCACAGCACATACTGAATATACAAACATAGCTGACAGCAAAAGAAAAAAATATTAAAACAAACTACATGAAGATGATATTGGTTGTTAAAGCAATTAGGGCAAAAAAGTTGTTTAAGCGTATAATACAAACTCGCTGTTTCTTTAAAATTCTGCTTTCTTCCACTTGACTTGAGAAATTTACATTTTCTTAAACTGATGCAGACATATATCCAATCATCAGTCATAGAAAATAATATGGTTTCCAAGTGATTCTAACAGATATCTTTTGCTTTATCATAAGAATATGAGATAATTTTAGTAGTCAAAATCATTTATCTTATATTGAAACATTTGTATGCTTTAATGGAATCTTCAATTGGAATAGCCCTCCACCTCCAATACATATTTTATTGTTGCCAAAGGAAATAATCAGATTGCACAAGTTGAGTAATGGCCAGTGATTTCTTTGATTTTGATTTTAACTATAATCCTATTGTATTTGCTTATAGGACTATGTTATATTTATAGGCCTATATTTGTGTTTGCTTTTGACAGGGCTGCTATGTATATTGTGTGATTTGATTAGTTATAATCTAACTATATTGTTTTTTTGAAAGTCATAGACCTTCACATATTTTTGCCTTCTGAAAATTTATTATATTATGCTATAATTCCTTTAGTTTTTGTTGATTTGGAGACTTGAAATAGAAAGCAGTTTTTTTTTTTATCTTCTTGATCTTAAAGGCTTGCCTCTCCTCATTTCTTGGTATATCTGTGTTTTCAAGTTGTTGCAATCATCAATGTCGCAGTTTTTGCTTTTTAAGTGACTGATAGAATTAACACATTGTTTTCAGGTTTTTAAAACTTTCTCCTATATTGTTGTCTCTTTGTCCTTATTAGCTTCAGTTGTCAACGTTTCAAAGCCTGCAGTCATCTGAGGGAGCCTCAATAAATGGCATGCCCTCATCAGAGAAGTTGTTTGCTATATCTGTGAGAGATTGTGTTGATAGATGATTGATGTGGGAAGGCTCTTCCAGTGAGAGATGCAATATCCCTAAGTAAGTGGGCCTGGGCTGTGTAAGATAACTACCTGAGCATGAGACAGTGATGAAGCAAGAGACCAACCCAGAAAATATTTGCCCATGGCTTTTGCCTAAATTTTCTTTTTTTTTTGTCTTTTTATTTAACTTTTTATTAATTACACTTTATTCATTTTTTCCCCATGCCCCTCTCTCCTCCCCTTCTGAACCCACCCTCCCTCCCCTTTCTGCATGCATGCCTCTCCCCAAGTCCACTGATAGGGAGGTCCTCCTCTCCTTCTTTCTGTTCTTAGTCTATTAGTTTTCATCAAAATTGTCATGGAGGCTGCTCCCCCTCAGGGGAGGTGATCAAAGAGCAGATTATGTTAGAGGCAGACTTTCTATGCTAAATCCCAGAATGATGGACTGTGATCTGATAGTACCAAACTAACCGCATTCATGACCTGAGATGCTTTTAGTTAGGGATTTAGTCACAACAACAAAGAAGAAAACATTAGAACAAAAAGTTATATGCAAAGAGTGATTTTACTGCTGGACAGAATCTTGGAATGTTCTCTTTTTAAGGATTGCGGAAAACATCATGATTTAAGATGGCAAAAGCATTACAAAGCTGTACGCAGAGATTCATCAGCTGTTCTGGTAGGACCTAGAAGATCAGAGTATTGAGAGTAATGCAGACAGAGGATGTCCATGTCATAAGATTCGGTGGACAATAGACTCTACAGAAAATCAAGCTAGAGGTCATTTGTGTGATATTTTAGCTGTCAATCATACTTATTCTGCCCATGCCTTGAAATTGAGTGAGGAAGAATTAAAAATTGATGAACAGGATTTCTTAGATGGAATATTGAATCTGTTGAATGGTTATTATTAGAGAGACATTCAGGACCACAGTGAAAGAAAGAGACAAGTGGAACAGAAATTAGTGTAAAGTCTTTGGTTTGTAGAGAAAAACAGTACTAGATAGTTTCAGATGGCAGTCACATGATGAAACAGAGGCAGAATTTTTCAAGGAGATTATCACCATCAAAGAAGAAGTCCTAGTTCTGGATTTGAAGCCTAAAGTGATATTCATAGAGTAAATGCCTTTCTGCTAATACTTCTGATAATGGAAAGAGGACTCAAAGTGATTCCTAGTGCCAGGAATGAACTTCATATAAAGCCTGCTCCAAATGGTCCAAGTGTGGCATGGTCCATTCCAATTTTGAATCCAAATTGACAGGCTCACCCATGTTGTGTTTTTTCTGGAAACAAGTTGCAAAATTTTACATAATAGATTCTTTGTGGTTTCTATTCAGCACTGTGCCAGCCATATGTGTTTGGCAGAGTCAGATCACCAGTGAAGATACTGTAAAGGTTCATTGCATGAAGCCATGAGGGTGAAGCCTGAGTTGCATCTTGACACTACAAGATGTTGAGATACCTAAGTTATGAAACACCTGTCAGAGAGTGCTGCCTATAGGGAGTGGAAATAACCAATCTGAGAGATGTATGAGACGTTGCATAGATAGGACCCTGTAAGCCTTTTGAAACAGCAACAAGATTGGCTGTTTTCCTTGCTGATCTTCTTTCCTTGGTACAGTCTTCTGTCCTTATGTGTACATTCCTTTCTACTGGAATAGGAAGGGGCATGCTGTGCATCTATGTTGGAATGATGTAACTTGCTTCTGATGTGGCAGTCAAGAGATTTTCTTATATGTCAGAAGAGACTTTGGACATTTAAACAGTGTATGAGTTATTGACAAATTTTAGGATCACTGAAGTTAGACTACATTTTCATCATGGGATGGCCATAAGCCAATGGTGAATTTGGTCAGAAATTATTTGATTGAATCAAAAAAGCTCCCAGAGAAGATGATGTTTCTGGTTTTGACATTGAATGAAAAAGTTTCTGTGTATCCCAGGCTGTCCTGAAAGTCAGTATGTACACCAGGTAGGTTTTGCACTTACAGGTCTGACTCCAGTTGAGGTTGGGGTAAAATTTAGGCCAACATGCCTGGCATCAACATTATCATCATTGGCTGCTGAGTCTGGAATGTAAGGTTTTGGGTTTTTATTTAGTTTTGTTTTGTTTTGTCTGTCTGTAAGCATAGGTTTTTGTGGTGATCTTCATCCACATCTTGCATTTGAAATTTGGCAGAGAGTATATTTAATTTTTTTAGGGGCATGTATTCATGACATTAACACTGTCTGAGCTTTCTGAGTCATTGAATTGCAGGGGTGTGACATTCTTCCAACCTGTTGTTTTTTTTTTTTTTAAACTTATTTATTCATTCATTTTATACACATTTATTTTTTATTTAAATTTGTTTTTTCGTAATTTATTCTCTGACATGAACTTGGCTCTTTAATCACGCCTCTTGGGAGTGAAGCCTTGCAAGGCCAAAGAGAATGATAATGCAGCCATCCTTGTTGATACCTGATAAGCTAGGGTCAGACAGAAGGGGAGGAGTTGCTCCCATATCAGATTAGGGAAAGGGCATAGGAGAAGAGAAAGAGGGTGGGTGGGACTGGGAATAGATGACAGAGGGGGCTAATGTGGGTATACAAAGTGAATAAATTGTAATAAATAAAATTTAAAAATAATTTAACATCTCAATTGTAGCCTCCTCCCTTGTCTCTTCCTCATCTCATCCTCCATTCCTCTTTCCGTCGTGTCCCATTTTATCAGATAGGGGGAGCCCTCCTCTCCTACCAGTTGACCCAAACTTATCAAATCTCACTAGTACTGTCTACACCCTCTTCCTTTGTGATGTACCAATGCCTCCTCCACCATGGGGAAGTGATTAAAGAGCAGGCAACAGAGTCCATGTCAGAGCCAGCCCCTGCTCCCCTTACTATGGATCCCACATGGAGACTGAGCTGCCTATCAGCTACATCTGAGCAGGGGCATGCATCAATCTCTGCATGTCCCCACAGTCCCAGATTTGTGACCTTGTTGGTCTTCTTATGGAGCTCCTGTCAGCTCTGAGTCTTTATATCCTCCCCCCACTCTTTCCTATGACTCCCTGTGCTCTGCCCAAAGTTTGGTTGTGAGTCTTAGCATCTGCCTTGATCCCCTACTGGGTTGAGTTTTTCAGAAGACATGTATGTTAGGCTCTCATCCTGTTCCCTCTCTTCAGTAATGTCTGGTATCAATTCTATTTGCACTTTTGAATGAGAATGGAGCATCCTCCATAGGGTCCTCCTTTTTAATTAGCTTCTTTAGGTCCGTGGATTGTAATATGTTTGTCCTGTATTATGGCTATTATCCACTTATAAATGAGTATATACCATGCATATCTTTCTGGTTCTGGGATACCTCACTCGGGATGATCTTTTCTAGTTCCATCCATTTCCCTGAAAATTTCACGATTTCCCTCTTTTTAATATGTGACTAGCATTCCACTGTGTAAATATACCACAATTTCTGTAACTGTTGTTCCATTGAGAGACATGTAGGTTGTTTCCAGATTTTGGCTATTATGAATATAGGTGCTGTGAACATAATTGAGCAAATGTATTTGTTGAATGGTGGAACATTTTTTGGAAATATGCCCAGGAATGATATATCTGAGACTTGAAGTAGCACTATTTCCAAACGTCTGAGAAAGCATCAGAATGATTTCTAATGTGGTCATATAAGTTTGCACTCTCACCAGCAATGGAGGAGTGTTTCCCTTTCTCCACATCCTCACTAGCATGTGCTGTCTCTTCAGGTTTTGATCTTAGCCAATCTGATAGAGTATCAAAGTCATTTTGATCTGCATTTCCAAGAGGACTATTGATATTTAGCATTTATTTAAATGTTTTCCCCACCATCTGATATACCTCTGTGGAGAATTCTCTGTTTAGTTCTGTACCACAGTTTTAAAGTGGTTTGTTGAAGTTTAATTTCTTGAGCTCTTTATATATCTTGTTTACTAGACCTCTATGCTGTATATAGGGTTGGTGAGGATCTTTTCCCAGGCTGTGGGCTGTTGATTTGTTCTATTGACAGAATTCTTTGATTCATAGAAAGTTTTAGTTTCATGAGATCTATTTATTAATTGTGATCTTAGAGCCAGTGCTCTTGGTGTTCTGTTCAGGAAGGTATCTTCTATGCCAATGTGATCCAGGCTTTTTCCCACTTTTTCTTCTAACTGATTTAGTGTGTCTGGTTTTATGTTGAGGTCTTTGATCACCTTGGACTTTAGTTTAGTGCAGGATGATAAATATGGGTTTATTTTCATTTTTCTACATGTAGACTTCCAGTTATACCAGCACCATTTGTTGAAGATGTTGCCAGTTTTTCATTGCATGGTTTTGGCTTCTTTGTGAAATATCAAGTGTCCATAGGTTTGTGGGTTTATTTATGAGCCTTTGCTTAAATTCCATGGATTCACCAGTCTGTTTCTGTAATAGTACCATGCTGTTTTTATTACTGTTGCTTTACAGTATAGATTGAGAGAAGGGATGGTGAAACTTCCTGAAGATCTGTTATTTTACAGGATTGTTTTAGCAATTCTGCTTTTTTTCCCACATGAAGCTGAGAATTGTTCTTTTAAGGACTGTAAGAAATTTTGTTGATATTTTGATGGGGATATCATTGAATCTGTAGATTGTTTTTGGTAATATGGCAATTTTTACTATGTTGAGTCTACTGATCTATGAGCATGAGAGATCTTTCCATCTTTTGTTATCTTCTTCCATTTCTTTTTTCAGAGGCTTGAAGGTTTTTTTTTTCATATAGGTTTTTCACTTGCTTGGTTAGGGTAACACCAAGATACTTTTTTTTTCTGGCTATTGTGAGGGGTGTTGTTTCCCTAATTCTTTCTCAGGCAGTTTGTCTTTTGTATGCAGGAGTGCTACTGATTTTTTGTTAATTTTCTATCCAGCCACTTTGCTGAAGTATTTTTCAATTGTAGGCATTCCCTGGTAGAACTTTTGGGGACAGTTATGTATACTGTCATTTCATCTGTGACTAATAATACTTTGACTTCTTCCTTTTCAATTTGTATCCCCTTAAACTCCTTTGTTGTCTTATTGCTCTAGATAGGACTTCAGATACTGTATTGAAGAGATTTGGAGTAAGTGGTAGCTTTCTCTTGTCCCTGAGTTCAGTAGAATTGATTTAACTTTCTTTCCATTTAGTTTGATGTTAGCTATGGGATTGTTGTGTATTGCCTTCACTGTTTTTAGGTATGTGCCTTATAGCCTTCAGTCTCTTTGAGATTTTAAACAAGAATAAGTGTTGGATATTGTCAAATGTTTTTTTTGCAGCATCTAAGGAAATAATTGTGGTTGTTTTTTTTTTTTCAATTTATTTATATGATGGATTACATTGATTGATTCCATGTATTTAACCACTGCTGCATGTATGGGATGGAGCCTACTTGGTCATGGTGGATGATATCTTTAAAATGTTCTTGGATTTGGTTTGTATTTTATTTGAGTATTTTAAGAGTGATTGGTCTGAAGTTCTCTTTCTTTTTGGGGTTTTTGGGTCTTTGAGGATTTATCAAGGTGACTGCAGTCTTACAAAAGGAGTTTGGTTATGTTGCTTCCATTTATATTTTATAAAATAGTTTGAAGAATATTGGTATTCTCTCTTCTTTGAAGCTCTGGTAGAATTCTGCTCTGAAATCATTTGGCCCTTGGTTGGGAGTCTTTTGATGTTTGCTTCTATTCACTGAGGGGATGTAAGACTATTAAATTTCTTTACCTGATCTTGGTTCAACTTTGGTAAGTGGAAACAATAAAAAAATTGTATATTTCATTTTGATTTTCAAATTTTGTGGCATATAGGCTTTTGACATAAGAGCTAATGGTTCTTTGGATTTTCTTAGTGTCTGTTATATCTCTCTTTTTATCAGACTTTGTTGATTTGGATAGTGTCTCTTTGCCATTTTCTTAGTTTGGCTAAGAATTTGTCTGTTTTTTTATTTTCTCAAAGAACTAGCTCCTGGTTTTTTTGATTCTTTGAACTGTTCTCTTTGTTCCTAATTAATTGATATCAGCCCTGATTTTGGTTATCTAGTAGTCTGCTCCTGTTGGGTGTGTCTGCTTCTTTTTTCCTAGAGTATTCAGGTGTGCCATTAAGTTGCTTGTATGGGAAGTCTCCAATAGCTTATGAAGGCACTTAGTGCTATTAAATCTCTTCTTAAGACTGCTTTCATTGCATCTCATAAGTTTGGGTATGATGTGCCTTCATTTTCATTGAACTATAGGAAGTTCTTTATTTCTTCCCTGACCCAGATTTCATTGAGTAGGGAGTTGTTCAGTTTCCACATATGTGTAGGCTTTTTGCTATTTCTGTTATTGTCAAGATCTACCTTTAGTCCATCATGGTATGATAGGATGCAAGATATTATTTCAATCTTGTATCTATTGAGGCCTGGTTTGTGACTACTGTATAGTCATTTTTAGAGAAGGGTCCGTAAGGTGCTGAAAAGAAGATATATTCTTTTCTGTTTGGGTGAACATTTCTCTAGATATCTGGCAGGTCCATTTAATTCATGGAATCCATTAATGTCATTATATCTCATTTTAGGTTCTGTTTCACTGCTCTGTCACTTGATGATATTGAGTTGTTGTGGTCTCTCACTATTAATGTCTGGAGACTGAAATGTTCTTTAAACTTAATTAATGTTTCTTTTACAAATGTGGGTACTCTTGAATTTGAGGCATAGTTGCCCAGAATTGAGACACCATCTTGGTGGAATTTTCCTTTTTTTGAGTTTGAAGTATCCTTCCTCATCCCTTTCAATTAATTTTGGTTGAATGTTTGTTTTATTAGATATTAGAATTGCTATTCCTGCTTGTTTCTTGTGTCCATTTGCTTGAAAACCACATTCCTGCTTCAACATCCCAGGAACTTTTTCCAGGGATTAGCTCAGTGATCTGAGTTTGGAACCAATTTTCTCTCACCATTGGGTTTCCTTTCACCTGGGAAACACAGTCAGTGGTGTTTTGTGGCCTACTGTTCCAACTGTTGGTCACTGTGCAGTCTCTGCTACCCTGCTGATCAGACACAGTGTGCAATCAGCTCTGCCATCTGGGATCTGTTTTTTTAATTTTTACTGAATATGAGTATTTTGGTTGTATGCATGACTATGCACCTCTTGTGTCCCTGCTCCTCATAGTCAGAAGATCGCCTCAGAACTCATGAACCTAGAACAATGGATAGTAGTGGGTTCCATGTAAACACTGACAATTGAGCCCAATTATTTGCAAGAGCAGCAAGAGCTCCTCACTGCTGAGCCATCTCTCCTGCCTTATGTTGCTTATTTATGATCATCATTTACATTGCTAATATTTTTCTCTTTCTATTTTTACCTGTTTAAACATGCATTCCCTTTTAGTAAGATCTTATTAATGTTGCAGTTTAAGCTGTGGCACTGCTGGTTTCTGGAAGATTAATACAGAATTGGATTGAATGTATAATTCCTTGTAGGAGCTTCAGTAAAGACCTCTGAGTTTTTTCTACCTATTATATTTGTTTGATTGACTTTTAGGGGAGGCTCTGTCTTACAATATAGGTCTGGCTGTCCTGGAACTCTTTGCATAGATCATGCTGGCATCCAACTCATTGAGATTCACCTGCCTCTGCCTCCTGAGTGATGGAATTAGAGGCATAACTGAATACACCCAGCTTGTCCATCATTTTTTGTAGTTAATAAATGTTCATAAATTTCTCTGATATGTAATCAGTACTGTTCATATGTTCATTTCTCTCTGTATCTCTGTCTCTATCTTTCTCTTTCTATTTCACTCTCTTCTCTCTGTTTGTCTTTGTCCACATTAATTGGCATGTCTATTTCAAGGCTATATCCTATTGAAAAAGTTCAGATATGACACAGTTATTCAGTTTTCTTCTAAGAATGACTTATTGATAACATTAGCACTTCCATTTTAATATAAAAGCTTTAATCTTTATTTTTCAACTATAGACTATACATGATTTGGAAAGGAGAATATACAAAACAATTATCAAAAAAAATCAAGTGTTCTATGCTTTTACTTTTGTCTGGTCACTCACAAATATGATCTTATCAGCTATGATTGTTGTTGTTTGCCACCTCACATTATTTTTATCCATGTATTCACCATAGTCCACATTCCTGTCCACAAATATACAACCCCCCTTTTCACATACTGATATGCCATGTCCCTGAGGCCTGGTCAAAACACGATATTCAGTGCCACATTGTCTTTGGACTGATCACCATTTGTTCCCTGTCCCTGATCACAACATGTCATTTGTTGCTAGACAAAATATCGTGAGTGTGTTTTTTCCTTCCACCTCTTTCATGACTGGGTCCTGACCAACTCACCCAAGTAACTGAACCCAATTCATAGATTGCTCAAGAATCCAACTGCTGGCTACTTTAGACTCATATTTCACAAACTGATGAAACTCCTATAACATAGGTCTTCAAAGCATGGCTTTGGTTTTTCTTACAATCTAATCTTTAGGCTTTTTCTTCTCCCCTCCTTCACCTGATGCACAACACCTAACTGTCGAACATTAGCACTATTGTGTCAGACAATAAATGAAAAGAGTACTAGAAATATGTGAATGTATTTCCAATAAAGTATAAATTTATATTGTTGCCTCTGTTTCTGTTATACATGTGTATCATATATTTTAGAATTCAGTGACCTTCAATGATGTGCATGTGAAATTCAGCCAAGAAGAGTGGGCTTTGCTGGAACCTTCCCAGAAGCAACTCTACAAAGATGTGATGCTAGAGACCTGTAAAAACCTCACTGCTATAGGTAAGACTGCAAATTTTCTTTCACTTTTAAAATAAGGAGACAACTCTTACTATGTTATTGATCTTCTTCTGTAATTCCAATTGAGAATGAGGAGGAATGAAATGAATTAATCAGGCATGGTCCTCAGGGTCACAGAAGATAGTGATTTAAGTTTTTCCTTAATAATAATGTGATAGTTCCAATAATATATATTTTCTGGTACTATATTTTAGGCTACAATTGGGAAGATCATAATATTGAAGAACATTTTCAAAGTTCTACAAGTAATAAAAGGTAACTTTATGTGCAAGCTGATACATATATGAATCTTAAGAAATTTTAATGTGTCCTGGTAAAGATTTGTTTTTTTTATTTTTTTTTTTGTTTGTTGTTGCTTTTTGTTTTTTGTTTTTCTTTTTTTAAGTTTTTTTTTTTTTTTTTTCTGTGTAGCTGTGGCTTGTCTTAGAATTGCTTGTTAGACCAGCCTGACCTCAAAATCACACATATCTGCCTGATTCTGCCTCCACAAGTGCTGGGATTAAGGGCATGTACCAGCATACCTGGCTGTGTCCTGGAAGTTTTTTAAAGAAAAGCAACAGTGTATAAACAGCACTGCTTTAAGTGTACTGATGATCATTAAAATCTCACAATTCCATTGTACTTCAATGTCAGGTATCTGATTTGTGTTTGCAAGGCACTCCCCTAAGATAGAAGAAAATAAAATAATGTTGTAACAGAAAATACCATTTGAATCATATAGACATTACAGCTACTGAGTTGAACTGCCAATCTGTTTAGTCTCATTCTATCTACTCAGATATTGTAAGAGGTATATACATTGAATAGGTGATCAGTATGTGTCCAAAACCTTTTAATAAGCATATATGTCATAGTACAACCAGTGTTACTCATATTCATACAGTAACATTGTAAAGTTTACTGAAAGGAGCAGCTTATGAGAGTCAAAATTATTGTTGTGGAGAAACATTAATCCCTATATGACATGTCTATGATGAACAAAAAACAAACTGTGTTAATTCAATGTGGGAATCTTTTATTAATCTTGTAATTTAAATAAATATATCATATGTCACAATATTTCTAAAACACATGAGCATAGGGATATTGAAAGAAGCAGTACACCTGTCTTTCTCCAAGAACAATTAATTTTGTAGGAGTCCCCAATTTGAGTAGATTTTCTGAATGTGATAAATGGTTACTGTTAATTGGTTTTGTAACTTCACGGAGAATTCATCAGCAAACTCATACTGCTGAAATTACCCATGAATACTAAAATTTTGGAACTTCTTCTGCATGTCCTGCTCACTTCTTAAATGAAGTGTATTTCATACAGAACAAAAAATTGGGAATGAGATTGCTGGGGTAAAGCTCTGAATTCTTACAATACTCTTATATATATATACAAAAAAAAAACCTCTTATAGAAAAATGATGCTATAAAAGTGAACCACATAACAAATGCTTTTACCATCACAGGGATCTTCAAAAATACCCATAATGAAGGGGAAAAACCATGAATGTAAATAAAGTGATAAAACTTTAAAATTTGATTCTCCTTTACCATTAGACCAAATTATGAAATTAATTAATATAGATAAATATATTTATTAGTGTAAAGCACTGACTGTGGTAAATCTTTCACATGTGCTAATTATCTCTGCAGGCATGAAAGCAGTCATAGTGGAGAGAGACCTTCTAAATGCACTCTTTGTGGTAAGGCATTCCCCTATACCACTGTTCTCATACAGCATAAAAGAACACACACTGGAGAGAAACCTTACAAACGTAATCAATGTGGTAAAGCCTTTTCACGAAACAGTCATCTCATAAGCCATAGAAGAACACATACTGGAGAAAAACCTTATGAATATAACCAGTGTGGTAAAGCCTTTGCAGAAAACAGTCATCTCTTAAGACATAAAAGAACACACACAGGAGAGAAACCTTATGAATGTAACCAGTGTGGTAAAGCCTTTGCACGCAACAGTAATCTCATAAACCATAAAAGAATACACACTGGAGAGAAACCTTTGAATGTAACCAGTGTGGTAAAGCCTTTGCAGAAAACAGTCATCTCATAAAGCATAAAAGAACACACATGGGAGAAAATCCATATGAATGTAACCAGTGTGGTAAAGCCTTTGCACAAAACAGTACATCTCATAAGCCATAAAAGAACACACTGGAGAGAAACCTATGAATGTAAATGTAACCAGTGTGGCCATAAAAAGCCTTTGGAGAAAACAGTGAATGTCAGTGTGGTAAAGCCTTTGCACAAAAAGTCATCTCATAAGACACACACTGGAGAGAAACCTTATGAATGTAACCAGTGTGTGTAAAAGCCTTTGCAGAAAACAGTACTCTCTTAAGCCATAAAAAGAACACACACTGGAGAGAAACCTATGAATGAAACACCATGTGTGGTAAAGCCTTTGCAGAAAACAGTACTCTCTTAATCCATAAAAAAGAACACACACTGGAGAGAAACCTTATGAATGTAACCAGTGTGGTAAAGCCTTTGCATGAAACAGTATCTCTTAAGCCATAAAAGAACACACACTGGAGAGAAACTTTATGAATATACCTTTGCAGAAAACATTATCTCAAGAAACCTTATAAATAACAGCCTTTGCACAGCAGAGTAGTCTCCAAAAACATGAAAAAAACACACAGTGGAGAGAAGCCTGGTGAGGATAATTAGTGTGATAAAGACTTTGCATATAACAGTCATCTCCTAAGACAACAACACATTCTGGAGGGAAACCATATGAATATAACTGTGTGGCAAAGCCTTTGTACATAACATCTCCTAATACATAAAAGAACACATACTGGAAAGAAGCTGTCTGACTGTAACCAATGTGAAAAAACTTTTGGACTTCAGAATCATCTTCACACTCATGAAAGAAATCCTAATGGACAGAAAGCCTGTGAGTGCTTTTAACATGGTGAAACCATTCCACATTTGTATAATCTTCATCATCATGAAAGGATTCATAATGGAGAGGAAAAACTTATGAATGTGTTAAAATGGTGAGGCCTTGCACAAATCTAGAGTCATCATCATCATCATAAAAGTATCCTTACTGGAGAGGATTCTGTGACTATAAGCAATGTGGAAAGGCCTTTGTGTTCTTTGGTCCACTGAGATCCAACAGAACTGAAAAACTAGCTCAATGGAAATGACCTCCCTTTTCTGAAGGGGAAAGGGGATAGGGGCAATAGGAACGGAGGGTAGTCATGGGGCAGAGAAGAAGGGGGGATTAGATTGGAATTTAAAGTAAATAAACTTATTTTTAAAAAGAATACAATGAAATGAATATCAATTACATGCAACAGTATTATATAATAAGGTGTTTATGGAAGACTTATTGATAATCCTGATTCTCAACATTTACTGTTTTCAGTTGCCTCACTTTACACAAGAAACTTTTAGTCCAGTGGATGAATATGTAGGGAATGGTGAACTAACACCAGCCAGGAAGTTCTCTGAGAGTAACACAACAGTGGTAGCCTGTAGAAGTTTCTTTGTGTACACATACCTATTGTTCCAGGGGTACTATTGAAAAACATCACAACCAACACTGAATTTTGAGATATGAGGGAGGAGGCTTTCTTTTCCATGTATGAACCTGCTTCTGGAGTAGATGTGTAACCATGTCAAGGGTGAGTTTTCTCTGCCTGACTTCATCTAGAGAGTATCTTTAGACATAGACACCACCAATCAAATTTGATAGATGGCCTTTGACACAGATCACTGATAACTCTCCCCTCCCTTCAAATATAGGATAATTTGGATCTGTGTCCTTCTTCTTATTCATATAATAGGAATGTGCTGTTTAATGCAAATCAAGCATCCTTGAATTGCCTAGCATTAAACAATTATCTACACCTATGCTTGGAGCATCCCAGGCACTCCCCAAGGGATATAAGCCTCTGTTTTCTGTTTTCTGGAATTAAAGTTGAACCTACTTTCTAAGGTGGTTCCCAGAGTGGCTGACCACAGTTATGCTTGCGGGCTTTCCAAGCTTTATGCTAATCATCTTCTGCCCCTTATGCCTTCCTGGGCTGGTGGGAAACAACCCTCCAGGCAGCAAGAGAATCACATTCTCTGAAATGCCTGTGATAAAATGTTTCAGACATCATAGCATTTCAAATTTCACATGTTTCTGGATGTGAGATGGTCAATCAACAGTGTCTTGGAGTAGGACTCTTTAAAATGAGTTATACTTAGTGTTTTATTCACGGTAAGGTTGCAGGCAAGCTTCATGGTATGAAATCTTCTGAGGTGAGTACAGTGGCCTATGGAAAAGAAATAAGAGCAGAAATTTTATTTCTCTGTTTTTAATAGCTGAGTACTGTTCTGATAATAATATGGGTGGATGGCAGAGGAGAGGAACTCCCCTTTTGAGTGGTCTAGGAAAGGGGATGGGGAAGATGGAGGGAGGGTGGGACCAGTAGGAGTTGAGGGAGTGACCTTCAATCAGCATATATAATGAATAAATTGTGAAAAATAAAAACAATTAATAAAATAAAATAAAACATAGTAAGAAAAACAAAACAAAAAAGCAAAAATTTGAGTCTAGTTTGGGTACCCGTCCTCCCTCAAAGAGAAGAAGATATATAGAAAGAAAAGAAAAAAACATAATCTTTGTCTTTGTCACCTTTCTTCCCTGTGGGCTCACTTGAAGATCATTATCCAATGGAGACCATGCTTCTCTCTCTGAAGTTTAGGTTACCATAGAAGTAGGATTCAAACCTGGAACTAATGGCAGAGGTTCCTAGTTAACATATCAAATCAAATCTACCTGCCATTTTCTCCCAGCAATCCTTCAGTCCTTCCATGTTATCTGTTCCTCCAGGCTAGTACAGCCCATGAAATACCCTGAATTCTCCTTCCCAGGGCCTGAGCTAACCTTACTCCCCCCACCCATATATAGGCAAACTATTTTGGCTACCTGGTCTTGTCAAGAACCATGCAGGAGCAACAGCAAAACAGCTGTAGAACTCATGGAATGTGGCTCTCCTGTTAGCATAGTCATGTTGAGTTTGTCTTGGAGAAGCATAATCCCAAGAACTGATTTTCCTGAGGACTTTGAACTCTTATGTAGCATATCTCTGCTTGTTGTCCTTATGATGCCCATATTCCTCATAACATGAGTTGTATGAAAACTATAAGAAGGCTTCTAGCTCATCACTGGGCAATATCACTGGCATTTAAAATTAACAATGTTTGATCTCTTTTCACATGTTTACTGGAGCAGATTAATGAATTAACCACTGCCCTTGAAAGGAGCCATAGATGTAGATTGTTAGCAATCACCATTATACTTAGAAAGAATTTGGAAAAAAATAGATTGTTTAACAAGGTCAGGGAAGATGTTTTTGCTAATGGCTCTGATGTAAAAAATCTTAGAGAACAATTTAAAGTTAAGAAAAGTACACTATTAATAGTAAATCCAGGGATGTTTTAAGGTTGATGAGTTGAAACAATAGCCCAAGGTAGCATTGGCTGTCTGGGCACCCTCAAACTGGGTCTAAAACTGAGACAGCAGTTGATTCCCTATATTTTTTTTTTCCCCTCAGCTTCTTGATATGATTTAATAAAAATGATTAATGAGTAGATGCACACCCTTTAAGATTTAAAGTACAGGTGCCAGTACCATGCCATTTTTTATTACTGTTGCCCTATAGTACTACTTGAGATCTTGGATGAAGATACCTCCAGAAAATCTTTTATTGTACAGGCATTTTTTAAAATCAATTCTGTTTTTTTTTTTTGTTTTCCATATGAAACTGAGAATTGTTCTTTCAAGGTCTGTAATGAGTTGTGCTGGTATTTTGATTGGAATTGCATTGAGTCTTTAGATTTCTTTTGGTAGAGTGGCCATTTTTACTATGTTAATCCTCCAATCCTGGAGTATGGGAGATCTTCTGATATCTTCCTTGAAGTTTTTTTTTTTTTTTTTTTCATACAAGTCATTCACTTGCTTGATTAGAGTCACACCAAGGTACTTTATGTTATTTGTGGCTTTTGTAAAGGGGTTTTGTTTCCCTAATTTCTTTCTGAGCCCATTTGTCTTCTGTATACAGGAGGGCTTTGATTTTTTTTTTTAAATTTAATTTTGTATCCAGTCATTTTGCTGAAGTTGTTTATCAGCTGTAGGAGTTCCCTGGTTGAATTTTTAGTGTTATTCATATATACTATCACATCATCTGCAACACAAGCTGGACTGGATGTGGAGAAAAGGGAACCCTCCTCCATTGCTGGTGGGAATATAAACTTGTACAACCACTTTGGAAATCAATCTGGTGCTTTCTCAGAAAATTATGAATAGTGCTACTAGAATATTCAGTTATACCAACCTGGGCATATATTCAGAAGATTATCAACCATACAACAAGGACATTTGCTCAACTATACTCATAACAGCTTTATTGACAATAGCCAGAATCTGAAACAACTTAGATGTCCCCAAACTGAGGAATGGACACAGAAATTGTGGCACATTTATACAATGCAATACTATTCAGCAATTAAAAACAAGGAAATCAGCAGGCAAATGGATGCAACTAGAAAAGATCACTCTGAGTGAGGTATCCAGAAGCAGAAAGACACTCATGTGGTATATACTCACTTATATGTGGATATTAGTCATATAATATAGGTTTAAAAATACTAAAATCTATAGTCCTAAAAGATCTAAACAACAGGAAGAACCCTAAGGAAGATGCTTAATCCTCATTCAGAAGGGCAAATGGGATAGACATTGGTAATGGGGAAGATAGGGAACAGGGCAGGAAACTACCACAGAGGGCCTCTGAAAGAATCTACATAGCAGGGTATTGAAGCAGATGGTTAGACTCATAGCAAAATTTTTGGGCAGAAAGCATGGATTAATATGGAAGATTCAGGAGTATAAAGACCTGGATGGGAGAGGCCCTCCACAAGGAGGCCAATTGAGCAAAAAAAAATATGGGCCCAAGGGGTCCTGTTCCAACCAAGGACCATGCATGAAGAACACCTAGAACCCCCTCAGATGTGTAGCTCATAAGTATCTCAGTTTCCATGTGAGTTCCTATTAAGGGTAACAGGGGCTGTCTCTGACATGAACTCAGTGGCAGGCTCTTGATCACCTACTCCTGGAATGTGCAGCCTTGCCAGGTCACAGAGGAAGGAGGTGCAGCCATTCTTGGTAGTCACTTGATAAGATAGGCTAGGATAAGATAGTAGGGAAGTAGGACTTCCCTATCAGTGGACTAGAGAGAGGGCATAGAGGTAGAAGAGGGAGGTAGGTTGTAACTGGTAGAAGATGAGGATGGGCTTACAGCCAGAAAACAAAGTGAATAAATTGTAATAATCAAAAAAAAAAAAAATGTTTTTTTTTTTTTTTTTCCTGAAATGGCTGGACTCAGGCAACTGTCTCTTAAAAACAACTAAAAAGAATAGTATTTCATCTCTTCACATTTTCCTTTTTCCTGTAATACTATATATAATAAATACCCTTGATAAAATTCAGTGGTTTTTTATATATTCCTAGTATTATAATATTGTAAAATATTTTACAAATCAAATTTTGATATGTTGTGTGTAAAAATAGTTTATGAAAAGTGGCTTGAATTTTCAAAAGAGCAAAGAATGATTACTCAAAACCAGGAGAGGTAAAATGGAAGGAAAATTGATGGAAGAATAAATAATATATAAATAAATTAATATCTCTTACACAGTAATTATAACATTTTGGTTATTGAGATTTAAAAAACATACACAGAATATTCCTCAAGTAAACAATGTAAGCTATTAGTAAATATTTTTCAAGTAAACAATGTAAGCTCTTATGCATGCACCCTGAGATATTTCTTTAAATTATTCCTCTTGTCACTGAAATGTGTTCTTTGACAAGTCATGCCACTACACCCTGATGTTCAGGCTCTAATACTGACTATTCAATTCTTATTTCAGAGGACTGACTGCTTTTGGCCCAATTAGGACTGATGTCAAACAATGTTTGATTTCTGTGTCTAGCTCAGGTCATAACATTTGATGATACATTTTGAGTTCATCCACAATTTCAAAGTAAAATGATTGTCATTCTTGAAATGTTAAATGTTCTCTCTTGCTCTAGCACACACACACACACACACTCACACACATGCATGATACATGTAATAGCAGTTATTGGCAACAAAAGACTTGAAATTGAAAAGAGCCAAAAGAGGGATATATGAGAGATTTTGTAGGTAGGACAGAGAAACGAGAAATAATGTGATTATATTAAAAATCTAAAAAAAACAAAAGTACATGTTTTCCATGAATAAAAAATGAATAATATTATATTTTGCACTCATGTGATTCAGGACAATCAAGTCCATTCTGTCTTAGCACACAGTAAGCTTTGCTTCAGTAAACATGAGTGTAGATGTGTGCTGGACCAGTCCAAGTCATCTGTTGTTTTCATATGGATAATGTTGGAACTCCTCATTCAGTGTGTATAGTCCATACTCTCTTTTAAATCGACTCAAGAATTTTAGTATTTGTTTGTGTGAACTTTATAAAATAAAGTTCCACTAAACTTCTTTTTTGGTCCACTTTCTTCTACTGTCTCCTTTCATCCTTTTACACAGAGATGCTGTCCAATCTGGATGATAAAGAGTGTTCAGTAGATGCAGCAGAAGAATGGACATTGTTGTCTAGTCCATTCTGTTAGTTCCTGTCTTTCTATTTTGGAATTGAACATCCAAGTCGAGAGATTTCAATGAGCAATGTTTATTATTTCCCTTTATTTTGTAGTTATGGTGTGGGGTTTTGCCTTCTGATTTGATGCTTGGGATTATTATTCTTTTTGTTTCTTTTTTCTTTAGATTGAGATTTCATTGATTGGCTTCTGAGTTATTTTAAACATACCTCATATTTGGTTTTTTATGCAATATATCTTTAACTTATTTATTATTCAGTTTACTGGATAAAGGGTCCCTCAAAGATTATATATAATCTGACTCAGCCATTTGTTTAATGAGAGATAGGCGTTATTCTAAAGAGCCTGAATTTTTGCATTTAATTTTCAACTTTTAATTTTTTGTTTAATATACTTTTTTTACATTTAATGTTACATTTTTTTTACAATTTTGGTTCTTTAATTGTTGTTCTATATATTTTTGTACTTTTATAGGCTACCCCTTCTTCATTAGGTTAAGGATACATTCTTCTATTATTTTGCTGAAAATATTTTCTAGGATTTTGATGTGAGTTTTTTCTTCTTTTTCTATTTCTATTATTCATAAATACTTTTTTTTTCATTTTTGTTTTCACTTTTTAGATTTTCTGGTTCTTTTGTGCATGGCTATTTAACATTTCTTTTGACACAATTGTTGTTCTTCTTCTTTTCTTCTTCTTCTTCTTCTTCTTCTTCATCATCATCATCATCTTCTCATCTTCCTCCTCCTCCTCCTCCTTTTTTTTTTCTCCAACTCCTCCTTCTTTTTTTCTTTCTCTTCATCCTCCTCCTTCTCCTTTTTTTTTCTTTTAAAATAGTCACTTTACTTATATATTCATCTGGATTAAAAGTTTTCCCTTCCTTTAATCCTGGAAACTCTTTCCCATCTCCTCTTCTATCCTGTCTAAATTCACCCTCATATTAAAAAAGGAGGGCTATAATGTATAATAAGAAAATAAAAGCAAAAAGACAAAAGCAAACACATCTAAGTAGGAAAAGAAAAAGAGCCCAAGTTGGGAAATGATGCAGACTTGATCATACATGCAGGACTTTCATAAAATATTAAACTTGAAACAATGCTATACACACACAGAGGACATGTAGCTTTAAAAATAGAAAAAATATTCAGCAAATTAAAATGAGAACTATGATAAAAAAAAATTTTAAATGCATGCCAGAATTCTAGGACATGAGAATCCAAACTTGCCAGTGAGGGAAATCTTTGGCCATCTACCTTTTGGAATGTACTCTTAAAATTAAAATTAAGAGTAGTCCCTTGGATAAAATAAGTGTCCCTTGGAGAAAGCTACATTTTCATTTGCAAGCAATTATCAATTAGAGATAGGGCTAGGGACAACATTAAGGCCTTGTGCATGCTGCCTCAGTCTCTCACAGTTTATATATTCTTCAGTCCTCTTAATTTATAGTGATTTGTTCTTTGATATCCTCTTTATCCTTTCTGGCTCTTAAACTCTTCTGGCTGAATTACTGAAGAGCCTGGAGGGCATATTCTGAGGTCTCTCACTGACTGTCTATTTTCTCTATGGGCCTCTGAATTTGTCTCCATCAGATGCAGGATGACATTTTTTGATGGCTGAACAAGATACTGGTCTATGAGTATAGCAGAATGGTGTCAATGGTCATTTTATTACTTTTAGTAGAACATAGTATTTTTTTCCCCCAGAACCATGGGCTGTGTAATTTCTTTTTCTTGATCAATAAACCAGTGTCAGGTGTGGATTCCATCATGTGAAATGGGCCTTAAGTCAAACTATGGATTGGTTATTTACTCCTACAACTCTTGCACTAATATTGTCTTACAGGTAGGACATTGTTATAGTTCAAAAGTTTGGTAGCTGGGTTAGTGTTTATATTTCTCCTCTTGTAGTTGCAGAGTACTTCCCATATCAAAGTTGCTAGAATGTAAGTGTGAAGGTTCTATGTAGGCACAAGCTCTATTTATCTATGTTCCATGTAAGTGTAAGTGTTGTCTCCAGCAAGAGGGCATTGCATTCAATTTGTGGAAAGCAGCCTATAGTCTTGGCAAAAGCCTGTATTGTTTTGGCATTACAATCACACCACTTTGGCCAATACCTCAGTTAAATATAACCTTTACCAGTACTGGATGCTTTATTTAGTGACAAAAGATTTCCAGTTGGGACTTTCTTCTGATTTATATATTGATTTCATTTATATTATATATATATATATATATTTATATATGTATTTTATATATATATAAGTTTCTATTGCATTAGGTTTCCACTGTACCAAACAAATGACCCTTAATTTTACCTGTCTTTCCTCATGTTACCTTTTCATTGCCCTCTTCCTTTCCCAATCCCCTTCATTTCTATCTTTTTAGCCCACCTTCCATTTGTTCCAAGTATTTTATTTCCCTTTCTTATGGAGAAATCTCTGCCTCCCTAACCTCCAGTTCTTAATCTGTATGTATCCCCTGCAGTATTATGTTCAGTTGCTTGCATATCATACATCTTGCAACTAATATATATGTAAAACAAATACATACCCTATTTGTCTTTGGGGTCTAGGTTCTCTCACTCTCAGTTACCTGCAAAGGTGCATTTACCTTCACGTTTCATGATTTGATTTTTTAAATGTCTGAGTAATATTTGATTATGTAAATACACTAGTACTATAACAAAAATAGAAATACACACTGGAAAAACAGATAAAATCTTCACAAATGATGCTGACCAAACTAGATGCCTATATGTAGAAACATGGAAATAGATGCTTATTTTCACTCAAAAGTCACCTCCAAATGGATTAAAACCTCAACAAAGTTTATATACAGTTAAAGTCTTAAAGTCAGCACATCTATTTGACAAAGATCCAGCATAGATGAGTTGCATGTTACAATAGCCTTCATGCTATCTTTCAGGTTTTTTCTTGATCTCCACTTGCTACATGCTTAGAGGGTTTTTTAATACATGTACAACCTGGGGACATTGGAGCAATGGGAAATTTTTTTAATGAATCATTTATGCCTTCACCCTGGAGTACTGCTTCTAAGCTTCTCAGAAAAATCCTGAGCATACTGCCCTGCTCATTTTTAGGGAAATATCAATTATCTGGCCCTACATGAATGTCTTCCTCGTGGAAGTTTTAACTCACATAAAAATGGCATATAACTCCTTATTAGACTTCAGCTCCAAGATAGTCTTGCAAAATCTACCCTGTGCTTCCTCAAGAAGAAAATAATCAGAACAACATACTCTTAAAAAGGCAAACAAAGTTTCTAGAGCCAGGAGAGTTGATAGTATTTGAGATTAAATACCTCATACTGCTGTATCCTCAGATGATTACTTGGCATATAAGATTAGGAGTTACATATGGAATGCCCTCAATGATTAGATAAAGATGTAAATGAATGGCTGGAGACATCTTCACCTTATACTAGGGTCTATAATGATGGACAAAGAAGGTTTTGTAAAAATGATTTTTAAATTGAGGTATTAGGACCTCCTTTTCCTAGAAATATCAGCTTTCACAGTATCACTGTGGTGTTGTATGACCAAAATAATGAAAGAATACTTAGATTTAGTACATAAGTAAATTCTACAAAGATATGAGGTATAGACCATGCATTATGCCAGGAATTTAATAATAACTGTTGCTGCTTTGGCATAAATTGTTTTCTTGAGGCTGTCCATTAAAATATGATAATATACTTCTTGGGACAAAGCAATATGCCCAAGCTGGCTTGAATATTTTCTATCTATTGCCATTGAATCTGAGAATGCTTCCAACCTGAGAATGGGGTTTCAGGCTGTGGCAAATATGCCTCCAGATTCTCAAAAATGTCAGGTTATGGGATTGATGAAGAAAAATGATAGTAAAAGATCAAGGTTTATCAGTGATGACTAAATTTATGACCAAGAGACAGTTAAAACTCCTGTCTGGGGACAAGAAGGATATCATCTATGTTTTAGAACAATGTGAATCTATCTTTTATTATTGAACAATGTCTAAATAAAGAAGTACTCTGACTGCCAGTCAGTCAAGACTCTAAGTTTCTTTTGGACAACCATGTCTGACTCATTTCTGCCCCACCTTATCCTTCCCTCCTCTCTGAAACTATCAACTGCTGGGGATGGTCCCCAATCTGTCATGACAATCTTTCTTTTCTTTCACAGTTGGGTGAATACTCACAACTGAAGATCTAGAGCTACATGCTTCAGAGTAGATAGGACATGTGATATCTGTTTTCTGGATCTGAGTTACCTAAATCAACATAGTCATTTATATTTCTATCTACTTATGTGCATACCATTTCATTTATCTATATCAGTTGAAGGATATTTAGGTGTTCTCATTTTGTACCTATTGTGAACAGAATAGCAATGAGTATGATTGAGAAAATATTTTTGGAGGAGTATGTTGAGTCCATTGTGCATATGTCAAGGAAAGTTATAAGTGGTTCATGGTAGATTTATTTTCATCATTTTGAGAATTCTGCACACTTATTTCCACTGTGGATGTACAATTTTGCAAGCTCCCTTTGCCAGAGGTCCAGGTTTTTGCCTGTCCAACAGAAGATGTCAACTGTCAACCTAATTCCTGTTTCCTCCAGAAAAATAAAATACTAAGGGAAAATATATAGTACTTGTATTATTTATTACAATTACTATTATGTAATTAAAATTTGAATACTTATATTGTCCACAAATTAAAAAGTAACATGTATAACTTACTAAAATGTGTTTTCAGAAGTAGTTTCTGTTCTGAAATAGAGTGTATCTATATAACATTGCTTAAATGAAGGGCTCTTTTAGTTATGGTTAGATATACAGTTTATATAAACTTACTAAAAGTAGGGTAAATAATTTCATTTGAAGACACTAAGGTATTTTATTATAGTCCAGTTATTGGACTTAATGATGGGTGAGTCATGGTGCTTGAGAAAGATCCCAAAACTATAGTTGTGCTGACAGATAAACACAAAGCCATGCAGGACCAGGCCAAGCCCAGAGGATCCTCAAATGACAGGGAAGGTCACTGCCATGGGCAGGCAGTGATTTCTCTCAAGGTTTGGGTACTCTTGAATTCAGCAAGGGATACATTTCTGCTGATCTGTGGGGAGAAAGTAAATCAACATCTCACCTCCTACAAGTCACTCCATGTTCAGTCCATGAAGAAAGATTTCCAATAATTGTTGCATCCTATCACATTTTGTACTATAGTGCCAAGAATTTTGCTGTACATTCTTTGTCATTTGAGGTATTGGTTGCCTAATCACCTTTGGTGTGCTAGATCTATGATTAAAGATGTGAGTATTTTTGTGTATTTCTCAGTAAATTGTGTCTTATTTCTATGATTCTGTGGCATCTTTATCATTAATTTTTTTATTCAATTTTTCCCAATTAGCCCCCTCCCTCATCTACATCTCCCCTATGTTCCTCCTCCTTGTCCTTTTCCTTTAGTCCTCTTTTAAAGGTCTATCAGATTTTAGTATATCAGGTTCCATTAAGACTCCTGTATCCTATTCATCTGTGGGCTGATTGTTTTTTTAATTTTATTTTTTCTTATCAGTTCACATTTTCTTAACTTACTGAATCCCATATGGAGACTGAGGTGTCCCTCATCTCCCTCCCAGTCCCTCTCATGCTCTTTCCCTGATCTCAGTCTCTGCAGGGCCCCAGGACACAGATTTTTTTTTCTTTGGGGACCTCCTGACTCCCCACCCATTTAGGTCCTATTTTCTCAGGTATCTTCAATAAGACTTTTTGCTCTAGCCCTCCTCTTTTGCCTAACAGGACTGCATCTGCTCCCAATGGGGGTGGGTGTACATCCAAAAGGCAGTATCCTGAGTTCCAGTTAGATATAGTCATCTATCCTGTTTTCTTTCTGAATGAGAATTAAACCATGTTTCTCCCTTTTACTTAGCTTTTAAAAGTCTGTAGATTTTAGTACAATCTATATTGCAGAGTAATGTCTTATAAGTGAATATATACCATACATGTATTTCCTTCTGGATACATCACTCAGGGTGATCTTTTTAGTTCCATCCATTTGTCTGCAAATTTCATGATTTTCTTGTTTTTAATACCTAAGTAGTATTTCCTTGTGTAAATGTACCACAATTTCTGTATCCATTCCCCATTGAGGGACATCTAGTTTGATTCCAGTTTCTGGCTATTATGAATAAAGCTGTTATTGTCTTAGTTGAACAAATGTCCTTGTTGAATGGTTGAACATCTTTCTGATATATGTCTAGGAGGTGTTTAGCTGGGTCTTGGGGTAGCAGTATTCCAAATTTTCTGAGAAAGTGCCAGACTGATTTCCAAAGTGGTTATACAAGTTTACATTCTACCAGCAATGGAGGAGGGTTCTCCTTTCTGCACATCTTCTCCAGCATGAGTTGTCCCTTGAGTTTTTTATCTTAGTCATTCTGATGGGTGAGGTGGAGTCTCAGAGTTGTTTTGATTTTCATTTCTCAGATTTTTAAGGATGTTGAGCATTTTACAGTGTTTCTACACCATTCAATATTTCTCTGTTGAGAATTTCTGTTTAGCTCTGAACCCTATTTTAAATTGGATTATTTGATTTTTGGGTTATTTATATATTCTGGATATTAGCTTTCTGTCAGATGTAGAGTTGATAAAGATCCTTTCCCAGTCTGTAAGCCATTATTTTGTTCTGCTGACAGTGTCCTTTGCTTTAGAGAAGATTTTAAGTTTCATGAGATCCCATTTATTGATTGTTGATCTTAGAGCCTGTGCTGCTGGTGTTGTGTTCAGGTAGTTGTCTCCTGTGCCAATGTGTTCAAGCCTCTTCCTCACTTTTTTTAATAACAGATTAAGAGTATTAGTTTTATGTTGAGGTATTTGATCCACAAGGACTTTATTTTATGCAGGGTGATAAGTATGGATCTATTTGTATCTTTCTATATCTGGACATCCAGTTAGACAAGCACCATTGTTTGAAGATGTTCTTTTTTTTTCCATTGAATGGTTTTGGCTTCTTTGTCAAAAATCAGGTGTTGTAGTTGTGTGGGTTTATTTCTGGGTCTTTGATTCAGTTCCACTGATCCACCAGTATGTTTCTATGCCAATACCACACCGTTTTTACTGTTTCTCTGTAGTACAGCTTGAGATCCAGGATGGAGATACCTCCAGAAGTTTTTTTTTTTTTGTCTTTTGTTTGTTTGTTTGTTTTAACAGAGAAGATCCGGGTATATTTTATTTAATTTTCGATATTACCAAAATATAATTCAATGTATAGTCAATATATAAAAACATTATTCAGAAGATATTTTAAATTATGTATTTGACACTGACTGTGTTTATTTGGATGCCAAATTTGGATTTAAAATATATCTTTTGTGTTGAGATTTCACAACAGCCATATCTGAAAAAGTAGATCCAGACCAAGCTTTTTTACAGCTACACTTAACAGTTTTCCTCAGTAACTGGACTGAAATATGTATTTAAATGAAAATTTGTTCTTCTGCGGTGCCAGTGACATTTTGATGTAGAGGGCCATCGTGAACCACAGCTCTTCAGGGCAGTTCTGACAGGAATGGCCTTGAGGCGGCCTGACCACTGGATTATTTTAACTATTCTGGCTTTTTGTGTTTTTATGTAATGTTGAGAATTGTTCTTTCAAGGTCTGTAAAGAATTGTGTTGGTATTTTGATGGAAATTGCATTGGATCTCTACATTTCTTTTGGTAGGATGGCCATTTTGCTGTTATTCCTACTGATCCATGAGTATGGAGATCATTCCATCTTATGATATCTTCTTCAATTTCTTTCTTCAAAGACTTGAAGTTTTTTTATACAGATTTTTCACTTGCTTGGTTAGTCACACCAGTACACTTTATCTTATTTGTGGCTATTGCAAGGTTGTTGTTTTTTTCCTAATTTCTTTCTCAGCCTCTTGTCTTTTCTATACAAGAGGGCTTCAGATATTTTTTAGCAACTTTGTTTCCAGCCACTTTGCTGAGGTGTTTATCAGCTGTAGTAGTTCTCTGGTAGAATTTTTAGGGTCACTCATGTATACTGTCATATCATCTGTGAATCGTGATACTTTGACTTCTTCCTTTCTGCTTTGTATCCCCTTGATTTCCTTTAGTTGTTTTACTGCTCTAGCTGGAATTTCCAGTACTATATTGAAGAGAAAGGAGAGAGTGACCAAACTTGACTTGTCTCTGATTTCAGTGGGATTGATTTAAATTGCTTTCCATTTAGTTTGGTGTTTGCTATAGGCTTGTTGTATATTATCTTTACTATGTTTAGGCATGTGCCTTTTATCTCTGATATCTCCAAGACTTTAAACATTAATTGAGCTTGGATTTTATTCAATGCTTTTCAGCATCTATTGAGATGATCATGTGGTTTTTCTTTTTCAGTTTGTTTATGGGTGGATTACACTGATGGATTTCTGTATATTGTACCTCCCCTGCATGCCTAGAATGAAGCCTACTTGATCATTTGAGATGAGATCTTTGATGTTTTCTTGGATTCATTTTGTGAGTATTTTATTGAGTATTTTTGTTTCAATATTTATAAGAGAGAATGGTCTGAAATTATCTTTCTTAGTGTATCCCTGCCTTTTAGTTAGCTTTTGTGAGGTTTAGGTATCAAGGTGAATGTGGATTCATAGAAAGAGTTTGGTAAGGTTCCTTCTTTTTCTGTTTTGTGAAATAGTTTGAAGAGTATTGGCATTACCTCTTCTTTGAAGGTCTAGTAGAATTCTGCATGAAACTATCAGGCCCTGGGCTTTCTTTGGCAGGGAGATTTTGATGAATGCTTCTAAAAGGGCATATAGGTCTATTAATTTAGTTACCTGATCCAGATTCAACGTTGATAAGTGGAATTTAGCAAGAAAATATTCCATTTCATTTATATTTTCAAATTTTGTGGCATATAGACTTTTAAGGTAAAACCTAATGATTCTTTGAATTTCTTCATTTTCTGTAATTATACCCCTTTTTATTTTCTGATTTTGCTAATTTGTATAGTGTCTCCCTGTGTTTTATTTAGTTAGGCTAAAGGTTTGTCTATCTTTTTTCATTTTCTCCAAGAACCAGCTCTTGCTTTTGTTTATTCTTTGAATTGTTTTCTTTCTTTCTAATTTATTGATTTCTGCCCTAAGTTTGATTATTTTCATCTACTCATCTTGTGTATGTCTGCTTCCTTTTGAGTAGGTCTTTCACATGTGTTGTTTTGTTGATTTGAGATGTCTCAGATTTCTTTATGAAGGCACTTAATTCTATGAACTTTCCTCTTTGAATTATTTTCATTATGTCTCATTAGTTTGGGTAAGTTCTGCCTTCATTTTTGTTAAATTCTAGAAAGTCTAATTAGTTTATTTCTTTCATAATCCAGCTGTCATTGAGTAGAGTTCAGTTTCCATGCCTATGCAGGCTGTTTATTATTTTTTTGTTACTTTTGAGGTCTAGTTTTTAGACCATGTTGTTCTAATATGATACAAGGGATTATATTGTTATAATATTCTTTTTTTTGAAATGTATACAATTTACCCTTGTTCATTCAAATGCTGATTTCTCTCCTCCACTGTCTGGTTTCAATCCAGATATTGCAGTGTGATGCTTTACTAAACATCACCTGTCTCAAGTTTGAATAAACATGCCACCATTTGTTCTCTATATTGTCAATTAAAACAACCAGCCCCAATACTGAGCAATGGAGAGGATAGGGTGAAACATCCTGGCCCAGAGTGGGAGGAAGAGGTAGGAGGCAGGAGAGGAGAAAAGGAGAATCTGCAGGAGAGGTCTTGGCACCACATGCAGAAATTAACTGGAAACCAAAAAATCACAAAAAAGCAAGTATGATGGGTGAATCTGAATGGTAGGAAACTGCTGGCTTGGAGGTTTAGGATGGAGTAACTGTTGGCCAACATTGTGCTCTAGGTTAATTAATTAAATCCTAGTCTCTGTGTGGTGATTTGGTTTATACAGCTGTTTAGGAATAACCACTGCTTAACCAAAAGATTTATCAATAGTAAATATTAATAATCTACAACAAATGGCACCCAACTAATCTAAATATCCAGACCCTTTAAATCCTACATTAATATAATTTGGTGGGGAGAGGAATAAGCTCTCAGCAATACAACACAAACTTTAAACCTAAAAACTCCCAGATAAATTACTGGCTCTTTAAAGAGATTCTTAAACATGCTTCAGAACAAAAGATAGCCTACTTTGGGGAAACCTGAGACTGAATAAAACTGGTTGCTACTACAGTCTAAAAGGATGAGAGAAACATTAAAACAGACTTCTTTGAGCTTGGCTGATAATCTCTTTTATGTTTTTAAGACAGAAATAAAGGAAAGTTTAGAAATTATGACTATGGTTACATTAATATTCCTCAATTTATCTTTAATAATTGATTTAGCCTTTTATGTCTTCTCAAAGGCAAAGGCTTTAGAAAAGATACTGGAACAACACATAAAACAAGTAGAACAATATAAAGAAATAATGAAGGTTAGAAACAGGACATAAAAGAAGAGTTACAAAAACTTAAAGAACATAAGAAACAACAGGAAAATAGGGCAGAGGTTTTAAAAAAGATACTGGAAAACACAAACAACTAGAACACTATAAAGAAAAATTAAAAGTTAGAAGGGAGGCATAAAACAAGAGATTGAAGAGATTATTGAACAAAACAAACAACAGAGAGATAGGTGTGAAATATGGGTACAGACTTAAAAAAAAGAGTTTAGAATACTAGTAAAGAAAATACTCAGGCAGAGGCAAATATAATAATAAAGAAAGCCAAACAAAGGTGGTTAGAAAACAAACTTTAGCATATCCAGTCATTGTACAGCAGAGATCAGCAGATGATGATTCCCCCACAGGATTACCATGAGGCTGAATGGCACCCTGTGGAAGTGTTAGACCTGAGAAAATTTAAAGAAAGTGTCACCAATTTTGGAATGCATTCACCATTTGTAAAACAAATGCTGACTTCCTGGCCAATCAGTAGAGTAATCCCAAAGGACTGGGAGGATATGTCAAAGGAAATAAAAGAATCTGAGCCATATTTACAGTGGCTATCATGGTGAAGAGAAGAGGCTAGAGATATAGCATACAAAAATGCAGCCAGGGCTGTTGGTATTTTTAAGGAACAGCTGCTTGGTGATGGCCAATATGCTGACACAGAGATACAAGCTGTACATAATGAAGAAACCTTAGCATTATGTCACCTAGCACTGTGGGACAAGGTTGAGAAATCAGGTAAAAGGCTTGAGCCATTCTCTCAGGTCATTCAAGCTCCAAGTGAAACATTCATTAATATTTTGCAAAGATTTACCTCAGCTGGCATACAAGCATATCATATCCACTAGCTAGAAAAGCACTAATAGAAACTTTAGCTTCTGAAAATTCAAAGATTTTGAATGCAAAGAGGTAATACAGCCATTAAAAGCAAAGTGTGCACAAAAAGATGAATGGGTTATAAATATGATTGACATCAGACCTCATTCACCCAATTTGGCCTTGATAAGGGAAGCTGCCCCTAAAGACATTAGGAATTGTCTTAATTTTGATGGGCAAGGTTGCTGCAAATGGAGTTATGAGAAAAAACAAAATAATTCAAAAAGGGAGCCTATACTTCCTAGAATATGCTGAAGATGTGGCAAGGGTTGACACTGGATTAGTGAATGTAGAGCACAGACAAATGGGGTAATTCGCTATAAAAAAAATGCCTGAAGGGGCCTTTCTCAGGCCCCAATACAGGACAGAGATACTCCTCCACAAGAAAGTTAAACACCACTGCTCTGGGAATAAACATTAAAAACTTCAACAGTGAGGCCAGGGTAGGCTTTATAGGTAAATAAAAATAAGTCAATAAATAAATTGAAAAAAAAAACAGGAAAGGATAAAAAAAAAACAAATATATTGGCAAACTTCTATAAATGATCAAATGATCATAGGGCAAAGTTGAAGATAATTTTAAATAATATTAAATTGAAGGCATGGTGGGTACTGGGGCTGATGTCACAATTATCACTCCTAAATTCTGACCCTCAAATTAGCCAATTCAAGAGGTGGATATTCAATTCCAAGGAGTTGGAACTTTATCTAAAGTAAAACAACATGTCAGATGGCTTAAATGTACAGGATCAGAAGGTCAAATAAGAAAATTAAGGCCATATGTGGCTGAGATAACCATAAACTTATGGGGAAGAGATCTGTTAAAACAATGGGAGACCAAAATTAACAACCTCAAATTTCAGAGGCAAAACAGGTAATACTCCTGATAAGCAAGTTAAAATTATTTTAAAATGCCATCAAAAACAGTTACAGGCTGTCCAGGCTGTCCATAAACAAAATACAACAGAGGCTGTCTTTTCAACTTCATGTTGGGAAGCCACTGCTAATAAAACCTCCACAACCTTACCAAGGTGGTTGGCTGACCAACCTATTTGGATTGAAAAATGGTCTATGAGTAAAGAAAAATTACTGGCACTAGAACAGTTAGTCCTGGAACAGCTGGAGGCTCAACATATATAGGAGTCCATCAGCCCTTGGAATTCTCCTATATTTGTCATCAAAAAGAAATCTGGCAAATGGAGGATGTTAACAGATCTCAGAGCCATTAACAAAATTATTCAGCCAATGGGGTCATTACAATCCAGATTCCCATTGCCTTCCTTGTTACCTAAACAATGGCCTATTATAGTGATTGATTTAAAGGATTGCTTTTTCACAATTCCTTTACATGAGCATGATAGGGAAAGGTTTGCTTTCTCAGGACCCACTTTGAATAGAAACTGTCTAATAAAGAGATATCACTCAAGGGTCTTAGCACAGGGGATGTTGAACAGTCCTACATTGTGCCAATATTTTGTACAACAGCTGTTGGAGATAATTCATAAGCAGTTTCCTCAATACATAATTTACCACTATATGGATGATATCTTATTAGCTGAGTCAGATAGAAAAACATTAGAAAATATTTTTGATGAAATAAATAGAACTTTGCCTTGTTGGGGTTTAGAGATTGTTCCCAAAAAATGTACAAAGAGGAGATTCTCTTAATTACCTAGGACACAAAATAGGTCTATAGAAAACTCAACCACAAAAAGTACAAATTAGAAGAACCCAATTAAAAACTCTCAATGATTTTCAAAAATTGCTGTGAGATATTAACTGGCTATAGCCTACATTTGGTTTAGCCACTCAAGAGCTAAATAACTTATTTCAAAACTTAGAGGATGATAAGGACTTTAAAAGTCCAAGAACATTATCAACTGAAGATGAAAGTGAATTGGCTCTGGTAGAAAGGAAATTACAAGATGCACATATAGACCATATTGATCCAAAGAGGGCCTGTATTTTGGTTATCTTGCTTTCCACTCATTCTCCCACAGGAATTCTTATGCAGAAGGTGGACTGTGTCTTATAATGGATATTTTTGGCACACAAACAAAATTAAAAATTAAAAACCTATATGGAAAAGTTCCTGAATTGATCCTAAAAGGAAAAATGAGAATTCATCAGTAGGCTGGAATAGATCCAGCTGAAATTGTGATGCCCTTTACCAATGCTGAGATTGTATCATTATTGGCAGAGAATGGATAATGACATGGGCTTGTTGTGAGTTTTTGGGAGAAATTAGCAACAGATACCAAAAAAGCAAGTCACTTCAGTTTATAAAAAGAAACAATTGGATTCTCCCTCCTATAATAAAAGGAACTCCAATTTTTGGAGCACCCACATTTTATATGGATGCCAATAAATCTAAAAAGACAGGTTGTAAGTCAGAAAATCTGAGTAAAGTGGTGGAGAGTCCTTATGATTCAGTTCAAAAATCAAAATTATATGCAAGTATGTTGGTGTTATCAAGTTTTCAAGAATCTCTTAATATAGTCATTGACTCTCAATATGCAGAAAGTGTTGTTCTACATATAGAAACTTCTGATCTAATTCAGAATAATTTGGACTTAACTTCACTGTTTCTTCAATTACAAGGAGTAATCAGAAACATAAATAATCCATTGTATATAATAACATAGATCAGATCTGATATGGGTCCACTAGGCCCTCTAGCACAAGGCAATGATGAAATTGATCAACTATTGACAGGAAAGTTTGTTAGAGGCCTCAGCATTTCATTTTAAAACACCATGTTAACAGCAAAGGTTTAAAAGAGAGTTTTCTATCACTTGGCAACAAGCCAAAGAAATTGTGTGAAAATGTCCCATTTGTTCTTTATATAACTAAACTCCACTACCTGCAGGAAGTAACTCTAATGGTAAACAAACAAATGAAATTTGGCAAATCATGTTTTTATTTTATAGAGTTTGGTAAACTGAAATATGTGCACCATACTATAGACAAATATTCAGGGTTCCAATGAACAAAAGCCATAAGTTCTTAGAAGGCTGATTCAGTTATTATGCATTTATTAGAATTGATGCAAGTTATGATTATTCCTATACAAATTAAGACTGATAATGCTACAGCATATTTCTCTAATAAAATGGAAAGATTTTTTTACATATTATAAGATAAAACCTGTAACAGGTATTCCTCACAATTCTGCTGGTCAAGCAGTCATTGAAAAATTGAATCATACTTTAAGGGACCATGCTTAACTAACAGAGAAGGTTATTAACACCCCTCCCCCAGAGATAGATTAAATAATGCTTTATTGACCTTAAATTTCTTAAATGTTAATGAACAACAAACAACAGCTGCAAAAAACACTGGGTTATAGAAAAAAAACTGCTGAATTATTTCAGCCTATATATTTCAAAGATATCCTAACTTCACAATGGACAGTAGGGAATGTGTTAAACACTGGGGAAGAGGTTTTTCATATGTTCATACAGGAGAAGATAAATTATTGGTTCCTTCAAAACTAATAAAAATCAGATATCACAGAGGAAGACCACCTGAAAACATTGGTCACACACAAGAAGAGAGAAATCAAGAAGACCAAACAAAACAGGTAATAAAATTGATAATCCCTTCACATGGGAACAACTCTAAAACTGACTGAGACATAAAAAATGTCTCTAGCCAGAATTTCAGCAGTGCATGGCCAACAATTCCTTGGCTATAATATCCTCAATATTTATTATGCCATTCTTTTAATTGGCATTGATAAAATTGGTTTACAGTTTAATTTCATTCTGAACATCTCATACATTTATAATTTTAGAACTGTATTATACTTGTGAGAAATTATATGTTTGAAGAACAAAAGGAGTGAATACTGGAGATGCTGGACAAAACCTGACAGAATCCTCCTTCCAGCATGCTGAGACATTGACACATCTGTTTCTGTATCTTCCATGTTCCAGAATTCTGCTTGTTCCTGCCTCAACAGCTTCAATTGCTGTTTCTCATCATGGCCTGTTCCCAAGAGAGCTTTGAAGAAAGCTACAAATCTTAATTGGTCCAGCATTTTAGACTGTTCTAAACAGGAGGACTTTATTATTTTCTCAACATTCAAAGACTGGACCACAAATATTGCTTATTTAATTAAACATTTTTCCAATTTTCTTTGGGTCCCCAAAAGTATTTCTGCATGTCCAAAATGTCAGCTAGATGAAATCAATGAGAATGATGTCCTATTTTCCTTTAGGGGGATTGGGTAGGTTTTGGGTTGTTTCCTGTGGTTACAAGTGTTTATTGTCATTGGGAGATGTTTATAAATTATTAATGGTCTTATTCAGAGTGAAACTGTTATGCCCAGTTTGGGAATCCCAAAAGACCAGGGATACACTCTACTGTAAATACATGAGGTTTTTAAAATTATATACATGTCCAGACATGGGACACAAACTTCCTGTGGACACAGGAGAGGAATGTAGCCCTGAAATCTAGGGAAGCAAGGTTTTTATGGGGCAAAACCCACGCAGGGACTTACATGCTTTGGTGTTACATGATTGTGAAATGGAAACTGACTTTTGAAATGATTGGTCCACTTTGGGCAGCAAGAGTGCAAACAGTTCTGGCCTGGCCCTATGGGCCATTTTCCTAGCAACTGTATAATTAGTGGACAGAAAAAGAATACATTAAGGCTAATTTGTCCCCTCAGGGCATTAAGGCTAGTTCTTCCTTGAAGGAGGCTGGACATGTTTGCAACTAACTAGCCTTTATTCATGCTTTCTTTAAATTTTTAAACAATAGCCACTGATTTTTAAGTCTTTGGTCTCTGAAATCCATTAAGAATTAATGTAACTGACATTTTAAAATGAAATAAAATGAAGTTTCAAATCTTTCTTCCATCTGCTATTTTTCCCATAAACTCTACTGTGTGCCTTCCTTGTGAAAGGAACCTGGGTCTGGCAATGTGCCAGCAGGCCTGGCTCTTTTTTTTTTATTTCAATATTATTATTATATTATTATTATTAATTTGGGTTTTTGAGACAGGTTTTCTGTGTAGCCCTGGCTGTCCAGGCCTCTTTGTATACCAGGCTGGCCTTGAACTCCCAGAAATACTCACAGACATCTACCTGCATCTGCCTCCCAAGTGCTGGGATTAAAGGTGTGTGCACTGTGCTTGGCAGGACTTTCTTATAGCCTGGTTGAAGTCATACTTTATGACTTAGGACATGTCTAGACAAGTGAGTGTGAAGAACTGGCAGGGGTGTAAACCCTTGCTTTTTGCTTTTGGTTTCTCTTGTGGCCTTGCATGTCCTGAACTCATTTTGCAAACCCAGATGGCCTGGAACTCACACCAGTCTCTGCTTGCCCCACTGACAGTCACAGGCATGCAGCATCACACCTGGCTTCTTTTTATAGTCTTTAAAAATGATTTGTAATCTCTGTCTGCCTTCCTGAGACCAGCCCTATTAAAAAGGGAATGAGTTTTTTTTTTTTTTTTTTTTTTTTTTTTGAGAGGGAAACATTATTTATGATTCATGGTATAGTTCTCTTTATTATGGAAGATTTGTTTATTATTTGTACACTATTCTGTCTGCGCACCAGAGAAGGGTGCCAGGTCTCAGGATAAATTGTTATGAGCCACCATGTGGGTGCTGGGAATTGAGCTCAGCACCTCTGGAAGAACAGTCTGTGATTTTTAAACTCTGTGCCATCTCTCCTGCCCCTCATTTCTTATTTTTATTTTTTAAATTATTATTTATTCATTTTACATCCCTGTCTTAGACCCCTCCATTATCTCCTCCCAGTCCTACCTCCCTGTTTCCCTATCATCCCTCACCTGGCTCTTCAGAGAAGGGGATTACCCTGCCTCTATTGTGCACACCCACCCACCCCAGCATATCAAGTGGCATCAGGACTGAACACATACTCTTTGCCTGGCGAGGCAACACCAACAAGGGAAAGTGAAAGAAGAGCTAGTTTGTGGGTCAGGGTGTATTCATATGTGTGTTGGTCCTGCCTTGTTTATAAGGCCTTGTTACACTTGTGTCCTTCATCCACTCGGGCGCTTACACTTTGCACACAGAGTTTCTTGAGCCCTTAGGGGCTTAGGGTTTCTTGGAGACATCTCATTTAGGGTGGAATGGTTCAAGGCCTCTCACTGTTTGCATATCGACTGTAAGTGGGTCTCTCTATTTATTCCCATCTGCTGCAGGAGGAAGTTTCCAATAATGGCCTAGCAAGGCACCAATCTGTGAGCATGGCTGTGATCCTTTAGCATAACTGTAGCATTGAGATTTCTCTTATGTCCTTGGCCTCTGTAGACTCAGATTCCAGACCACTCAAGCAGTATTGGATCAAGGTTCCTTCTCATGGAGTGGGCCTCCTGAAACCCAACTAGATATTAGTCGGTCACTTCTGTGACCTTTATGCCACAAGCGTACCAGCAAATCTTGTAGGCCAGTCACTTTTGGAGAGTGAAGGATGTATGGCTGGTTTGTGTGTACTTTTCTCTTCTGGTGGCATGCAGCATATGTTCCAGTATCACAAACAGCAGTCTATAAGGGTGAAGGTTCTTGGTAGGTGCCAGGTGGGATTCGCTGTGTCCATTAACTTGTGAAGGTGTTGTCCTCAGTAACACAATCTTATCATCAGGTTGGGGAGAGCACTGGAAGATGGACACAGGTTGGGTGGCCCCAGGCCCTGCTTTGATCTATCACAGAAACCTCCTGAATCCCGCCTCCACAGGACTCTGGGAAGCCTGCTCTCAAGACATGCCTTCGTCTGTTCTTATTAAATTGAAATAAATACATAGCATTAAATGAAAAAATCATATATATATATATATATATATATATATATATATATATATATATAAAGCTAGTTATATATATATAATATATATAATATATAATATATATATAACTATATATATAGTTTTATATATATAGTTATATATATATTTTATATATATAATATATAGTTATATATATAGTTATATATATAAATATATAATTATATATTATATATATTTTATATATAATATATATAGTTATATGTATAGTTATATATAATATATAACTATATATATATATATATAGCTAGTTATTAAGTGACGTGTGCGCCACCAGAGGGCACCAGATTCCTTGACAGATGGTTTGCGCGCCACCGTGTGGTCCCTGGGATGGAACCTGGCACCTTGGGAAGAGAGGGATTCTCTGTGTCACAGGGCCCTGGCTGTTGCGATGACAAAAGTTGGCTTTTTTTTTTTTTTTAAGATTCATCCATCCATCTATTCATTCATCCATTCATTCATTGTACAGCATTCTGCCTGTGCACCAGAATATCCCATTACAGATGTCTGTGAGCCACCATGTGGTTGCTGGGAATTGAACTCAGAACCTCTAGAAGAGCAGCCAGCGTTGTTAACCTCTGAGCCATCTCTCCTGCCTACATTTTTTTTAATCTTTAAAAAAGATTTATTTTCCACGTCAGCGCGTTTCTGCCTTCCCAAGACTAGTCCTGCTTTGACTGGGAGACTGGAAATTAATTTTTAAAAGGCGGAGCGACCCCAGGATCCCTTCTCCAGGGACCAGGGACCAGCTGGACTGCGTCTAATCAGGAGAATTCAAAGAGCACATTTGTCCTGCACACAAGTTGCTTCCCGCAGCCCTGTGTGTTTATTTCCTGTACCAGGGGCCAGGGCGATGGCATCACAAATTGGCTCCGAAAGGCTCCTGATCCTGAAGATTGTGAGGGGCGCAGGGAGGGGACATTTACAGAACACAAGGGACCAGGGAAAACGCTGTGTGCGTTGTGGCGCGAGGAAAGCGCTTTCGGGGTATACTTCTGGGTCCTGACAAAGCTCCAGGCTAAGTAAGGAGGAGAAGGATGGCTTGTGAGGATGTAGGCAGTGCGTACAGCATTCTGGGAATTGTATTTCTGCGTCTGCGACTCGGCAAAGCGGACGATACAGTGAGACCTGGCTATGTTACTACAAACAATCCCACAAGTCCTTGCTCTGAGGCAGTTCTCACAGAGGCTCCCAGCAGGCATAATGCACTCTGGGATTATTTGTAGTTCCCTGGCTGTGGAGTGGTAGGCTTTAAGAATTTCCGTGTCTGGGACATTTCATCATGAGTTCAGTGCTCTTTCGTAAGGATGTTCACAGTCGTACGACATAAAACAGATTTTTTTTTCCTTGTTTTTGTCTATTTATTTATTTATTGAAATTTATTTAAAGCCTTTAAGAGGGTTTATTTATTTATTGCTGAATGTTCAGTGGAGACACCTATAATAAAACATGCCATGTCTTGAATGTGGTTATGTACTGTTAAAAAGCAGGCACTTGAGGAAAACTATAGTTATATTCCAAGAAGCTGGCAGTTGGTGGAAATTCAAAGTTCAAGAGTTTACGGCACCTCTTCGTTTTCCTAGTTCCTCATTCTGCATCCTATTATTTTCAGGTATTTCAGATGGAACAAACAGCATCTTTTTCAGGCTGGAAATGGACTGTAGTTTTCAGTTCAGATAGGTTAGCATATGATTCTTGAGGATTCTCTTAGAAAACCCTTCCCAGTAACTCACAAGTTGTCTTCTCATGCCTGGTGTTGGAGTTTTTGTTAGATGGAGGGACAATTGTCATCACAGATGGCAAAATTTAATTTAAACTAAATTTTAGTTTTATACAAAAGCATGTATTATACATATCTTAAATAGTTAAGTATTATTCCATATCACTTTTTTCAGACATCCTTATTGTTATTTTACCATCTTCCCTTTTGTATTTCTTTCTGTCTTAATTCAAATTATTATAACCCCTTCATGTTTTTGCATTTCCTCTTTCATATCTCTATACCCTTCTACGTCCTACTGCCCCACACACTTCCATTCTCACCTTGGAAATGGTCACTATTTCATTCTTGGTTTTTTAATTACTGCGGATATAGACTCTGAGTACACACATATTCAGTTTAAAGCTGGGAAACTTAGAAGAGAGAATATGTGAAATTTGTCTTTCTGTGTTTGGATTACCTCATATAACATGATTTTTTTCTAGTTCCATCTATCTACCTGCAAGTTTTATGTTTTTATACTACTCAATAGTGATGCATTTTAAAATCATGACCTAAAGAGCTAATATTTAATTCATTTTTAAGGTTATTTAACAATTACATCATTTTGTGCCTTCTCTTTTCTTCCCTTCAAACCTTCCCACAGACCTCTCCTATTTCTCTTTCAAATTCATCTTCTTTTTTCAAACTGGTGTTATGTTCTTAATATAAGTTGCTCAGTTTAATAATGTTACTTCCATGCATGTTTTCAGGGTTGATTGCTTGGTATTGGATAACTAAATGATTTTATGCTCTTTCCTGGAAAGATTTTTTTTTCTCATTCTCTCAGCATTTATTAGTTCTCTGCAGATTTTTGCGTAGGATTAAGGACAATGGTTTTTTCCTAGACCACTTTTGCATGTCTATTAGCATTTTCAATTTTTAGTTCGTTTTTATACAGGTATATTGGTAAGCCTTTTTTTCTTTATTTTTTTATATTGGTCCATCTGATGGGTGTAGCTTCTGGTATTATTAGGAGACACATTACCAGACCATACTCTGATCCTCTGCTATATATATATATATATATATATATATATATATATATATATATATATATATATATTTACCTCCTGTTATGCATGATCACTGAGTCTTAGATCTGGGAATTGTTTTGTATATGTATCAGATGTGACTGTTCTCCAGAATTCTGCCTTGTGATTGGTTGTGGTTTTCAGTCATGATTGTGGTTCAAGGAAAAGCTTCCTTGGTCAGTGGTGAACTATACTTATCTATGTGCATTATTAAAAGCATTTAGTTTGCAACATGTTTATATTCATGGATGTACTTACATGTATTATAGGGATTTATGTAGATAATTCACAGTATGATTGCTTAAAACTCTTTCAAAAATTTACTGTTATTTCACCCACTCCCTTCTTTTATATTTATCCTGTAAAAGACCTGGGGTCTTACAACTCAGGAGTTCAAGATCGCACTCTTCTCAGGAATTCCCACAGACCACAACTCAATGCAAAAGCAAGAGCATTTTTTCTTTTTTTCATTTCAATCGCGATAGGGTCACCCCTCAAAAGGCAGGAGATGGCCCCAGGCATGCAAAGCACAGGGTTTTTATACTTAAAAATCTGGCCACTTTTGCTCTATACATTGATTGGTCATCAAGAATAGCATGAAGATAGTTTACGCCTAGTTGTTTGCAGTTTTTGGCCATTTGTGAGTTTTCTCAAAACAACTCACCCTGCCCTTCAAGAACTACCTGCCTCTGGCTTTAATTCAAGGCTATCTCAGAGCAGTTCATCTTCCCATTTGAGAGCCATATGCCTGTGGGTTTAATTCAAGGATGGGAATAGTCACAGCTGTTTTTCTTTTAAATTGTTTTCATTCTAAGGTGGGCTCTCATCCCCCCTTTTCTTTGTGCTCCAATTTTAACCCTAAAATTGTGGATCAATCTCAGAGAGAGATTGATACTGCCTCTGGAGCATCAGGACCTGAACCACACTTACACATTACCTGACAAAGGCCTGTAATCGGTTAACAATACAGGGTACTATTGTAACAAGGAGCAAAAGGTTAGCAAAAGGTCCCAGTAAGAGAAGCACATAGGGGAGCAGACCATTAAACCCATTCCAAAAAGGAGATCCTATTAATTCTCATCTCCTTTTTTCAAGATCTTTTTGTAATTTTTTTTAATCTTTCCTTTAACAATGCCTGATTTATTAGTGTAAAAACAGTATTTCTCCTGTAGGGCTAAGCAGATGCCTCCTTTTTCAGCCATAAGGAGGTCCAATCCCCTCTGGGTCTGGAGAACTACTTCTGCTAAGGAATTGAGCTGGTCTTGGAGGTCATTGATGGTGCTCGAAAGCAATTGTACATCACTAATTAACTGTTGGGACAGTTTGTTGTATTCATATAATAAAACACCGAGCTGACCCAGCACCTATGAAAGCAGTCAGCCCAATTCCCACTAACAGAGGAATGAAATGATTGGCTGTCTTCATTCTTCCAGCCACTAAGTCAAAGCTGGGGACTGGGACTGGCTCATCCCCTGGAATGATGCTAAGATCAGGGAGTCGCCTGTACACAGGTCCCAGTCCAAGCTGTGGGCAAGAACGTATAGGCTTTATTATTCCTGCATAAGAAAACAGTATTATTGTCAGGGCAGAGAGCTGTGGAGATGTCAATTATTGAATCACGAATGGCAAAAGTAGCATCCCCTACAGGTAGATCTGAGCTATCATTTTTGTAGGGTTTTGTCAAACAGGTAACATTTTGGTTGAAGAGAGGCTGCATCTCATAGGGGGTGCTGAGTGTCAGGATCACTCAGCAGTGGAATAAGTGGTGTTATAAGGGGGAAGCTCCAGAGGAACAGGCTGCTCTTGTCAGAGGCAGAGCCAGTAGTCACTTGCAAGCAAATGATTGGTGTCATTTAGGAGGCTATGAGTGGCAGTAATAACATATACAGTCTGGGGGTCTAAAATAAAGTTTCCTCTACTATCAGGAAGAACCATAGGGTGGTAATTGAGGGATGAGTATTCTTTTTCTATTAACTCTTCAATGCATTGTTTAACCTGTTCTTGTTTGACCTGATCCTGCAGCCCTCCTCCATCTGAAAGGTGAATGGGAGGTACCTTTCTTCAGCATACAGCCTTCCCTACCGTCCTGGAAAAAAGGGCTTGGGGTAATTTAGATCCATGGCCTCCTGTTGGCACTCTGCGGGACCAATCGTCTATCCTCATCTCCTCCCTGACTTGGTTCAATATGGCAGTGAAATAGGTGATGTTATCTTTTCCAGTACATTGTTGCACAACCCTATAGCAACTGCTATGCACATCCTATTGATAGGTATCACAAGGGCAAGGCACGGGGCACCCATTTACATAAGGAATCATTTTAGGCTTGGTTACACAATGCCATTCTAAACTTGGGTACTCCTGAAGGTTGTAGGGCTCTATATGCCCATGTATCACCACACTCAACTTGAGCATAGGCCTTGTTGGGGCTCCAAATCTCACCATTAAGTAAGACTCTGCCATTCATCACCCCACCCTTTCAATCACTGGGTTTAACATACATTGCTTCAAGGGCCTTGTGAGCCTGGTGAGGATCACCAAAGCTCCAGTCAATAGTTACCCAATTGAGAACAAACAGCACCACCCAGAGGTACCATTCTCTGTCCACTTTACTGGTCAAAGAGTTCATTGTCTCTGATGAGTTTCAGTTTTAACAGGTTGCTGGAGGCTTGGACTTGCCAGGTGTCAGCAGGTTGATGAAGAGCAGGCTTGACATGTGACCCATGGATCCAAGCTGCAATGCCCTCTGCTTTGACAGCTGTTGTGGTTGTGAGTAGGACACAATAAGGACCCTACCACCAAGGTTCCAGATTCTGGCTGTGGTGTCATCTCATATACACCAGATCTCCAACCTGGAACTGATTGAGCACATCCAAGGACCCAGGCGCATATGCACTGCCAAACTTGCTCCAAATTTCTTTCTGAATAAGTTGCAGTCCTTTCAGCCTGGACAACAAGTCAGAGTTACCATTAGTTATGTCAAGGGGTCCCCAAGAAGAGTCCAAGTTAGCAGGAACCCCATATAGTAGTTCAAAGGGAGTTAAGCCTAGTATGGAGAGAGTATTTCTGACTCTAAAGAGGGCCAAGGGAAGGATCACTGCCCAGTCACCATCAGTCTCCACGGTCAATTTGGTGAGAGTCTCTTTGAGAGCTCTATTCATTTTCTCTACCTATCTTGAACATTGAAGTCTATAAGGACAATGTAACTTCCAATCAAGCCCTAGAAACCTGGCCACCTCCTGGCTTACCTGAACAACAAAGGTTGGCCCATTGTCTGACCCAATTACCTTTGGAATACCAAACCAAGAAAAAAATGTCTTCCAGATCTTTATGGCCATGACCAGGGAGGTTTCTTTCTTTGTGGGAAAAGCTTCCACCCATCCTGAGAAAGTGTCCACAAAAACCAGGAGATAATTATTGCCTTACCTGGATGGTTTACTTTCAGTGAAATCCACTTCCCAATGCATTCCAGGTCTAGTTCCTTGTCACTGGCCAGCAGTGACACCTGAATACCACCTGAGAGAGGGCTGGGAGAGAGAGAGAGAGACAGGGTGATACAGAGAAGGACACCAAGTCTACATGCTGATCCAGGTGTTGATTTAATGGACGTCAGGTTAACAAGTAGGCAAAAAAGTACAAGCAGTTTCTCATGTAGGAGCTTTACTTGGTCAGAACATAGGAGAGCTCACTCAAGGTTACACAGAGCCTTTTGTCTGATTACTATGGTTGCACACAGTTTCTCAGGGTCAGAGCAGTCTGCTGTAGGACCACCAAGGTCAGTTTATAAGAAACTGGACTTTGGAAAATAGCCAAAGTTAAGAGGCAGGGTTACACTGCTCAGATGCCATTAACACCAAATTTGCCATTAACTCCAAAAAGGCTACCACAGGTCCTCTCAGCGGCTTCCCTGGGCTCTGGAAACTCTCACCTATGTTTACACACTGGTGAGGTTCACACGCCCTAGTCACTCACTCAGTCAAGGTGGTGAGGTTTAGTATTCGGTACTGGGATTGGCGGGCAACTTCAGCCAATTTCTCTGCCCTCAAGTGAGTCCATTTATACATTTGAGTTATTAATCTCTCAGCATCTTCCTGTGGTAGAATGATCTTACCTTTGGAGTTTATCCATGCCCCCAAGTCAGTGTCAAATATTCCCTTTTTTTTTGCCGTATTAACTTTAAGTCACTTTCTGAGTAGTTTAGTCATTCTTCTCTGGGCAGTTCAGCAGTTAGTACCACTGGGACAGAGTTTCCTCTAGCAGCTGCTTTAGCCTCCTGATCAGCCACATTATTCCCCTTTGCTGCCCTGGAAGTCCCCTTCTGATGTCCTGGGCAATGAATAATGCTTACCTTGTCCAGCAGCAACTAGGCATTGAGCAAAGCCAAAATCTTGTTATTATTTTTTATCTCTTTACTGGCTGATGTTAGCAGGCTTCTCTGCTGATAGATGGCCCCGAACTCATGGGCTGTTGGTAAGGCAAACCAACTATCAGTGTAGATGTTTATCTTTTTGCCCTTTTCCAGAGCTAATGCCTGGGTTAAAGCCATCAATTCAGCTCGCTGAACAGATGTGCCCTCTGGCAACGCCTGGGCCCATATTACCTTATGTCCATCTACTACTGCTGCCCATGCCTTTCCCTTCCTGTTCTCAAAATCTGATCCCATCCATACAGTATGTTACCTCGGCATTGGGCAGAGGCTGATCTTTCAATTCCTTTTGCAATCCCTCTTCCTCTGCTAGAACCTGCAAACAATCATGCTCCAGGGGCTGGATTTCTGGATCCTGCAATATGGTGGCAGGGTTTAGCCTTGTAGCCAGAGTAAAGATGAATCTATCATTATTCAAGAGCAAGGCCTGGCATTGTGTCATGTGAGCATCCATGAGCCATCAATCAGGTGGCTGCCTTATGACACTCTCAAGGGCATGAGGAGCACAGATGGTGAGGTCCTGTCCCAGAGTCAGTTTGTCTGCATGTTATACTAGTGCCACCACTGCTTCTATTATTGCCAGGCAGGTTGGCCATCTTGCCACTACTGAATCAAGTATGTTGGATAGATAGGCTACCGGTCTCTTCCAGAGTCCAATTTTCTGTGTTAGCACCCCATTGACCATTCCCCGATTCTCAGCCACATAGAGATGGAAGGGTTTGGTTACATCAGGGAGTCCCAATGCTGGAGCCAATATTAAGGCTTGTTTGATATTATCAAATGCAGCTTGTTTATCCTTTCCCCAGATGAAAGAGTCATTGCCCTTTGTAAGGGCATGCAGAAGGGCTGCCATCTTGGCAAATCCTGGAATCCACAGCCGGTAAAACCCCGCTGTACCTAAAATTTCCCTCAGTTGTTCAGTAGTCCCTGGAGGGGGAATATGAAATACAGTCTCTTTTCTAGCCTCCGAAGGCCATCTCTTTCCCTCTTTTAATATATATCCCAGATAACTGACCTTCAGGATGGGAGTTTTTCGCTGTAGCTGAGCTCACCCATCTCTTGCAACAGCTGGTCGGTGGTGTCAAAACAACTTTCTTTACAATCTGCTGCTAATAGTATATCATCCACATATTGGAGATGAATTACCTGGGGATTGGTGGCCTGGAGGTGCGCCAGGTCTAGGTGTAGGGCTTCATCTTCCTTTTGGGACAATCCTGGATCCAATGTCCTTTCTCCTTGCAATAGGCACACTGATCCTTAGACAGAGGGCCCCTCTGATTTCCAGGAACTCTCTCCCTATCATTATGACTGCATTGTGGTGGCCAGGAACTTAGTCAACTTTCTGTCTTGCCTCTTATCCTTTCTCTTTCTCTCACTTCCTGCTCTTTTTGCTTTCTTTCCTCTTTCTCTTCTTTCATCTCCCAGCTGTAAAAAACCTTTTCTGCTACCTGCACTAAATCCTTTAACGACTTTTCCTGTAAACCCTCTATTTTCTGGAGTTTTCTACAAATATCTGTGGCTGACTGGTCTATAAAGATTATAGTCACCATTGCCTTATGCTCATCTGAGGTAGGGTCATAAGGTGTAAACCAGCTATATGCCTCCATCAGCCGTTGAAGAAAGGCTGTGGGAGATTCATCTGGCTCCTGAACCATCTCTCTTACCTTCATCAAATTGGTGGGCTTTTGAGCGCCCCATGGACACATGATATTAGAGTCTGGCAGTAGACCTGCAGGCATTCTCTACCTCCGGATACGTCGTAATCCAAGTTGGGGTGGGTGAGGGGAAAGCCATCATCAATCTAATTAGGGAGGATGGAAGGGCTCCTGTCCGTTCCTGGCACAGTCTTTCTTGCCTAAAGGAGGACCCGTCTCATTCCTCACTAGTCAAAAGGGCCTGCAAGTGTTGCTGGCAATCATCCCAAGTGGGCTGGTGTGAGAATAGGACATATTCAAAGAAATATGTGCCTTGTATCTCACCTCCAAGACATGATAGTCACAGCCTGTCCTATAATAAAGTCATCCATCAAGAAAGTCAAAGAAGCAACAATGATAGAGACAAAAAGAACAAGACAGGCAATTTGACAAGGACACCCTTATGGGTGGTACCACAGAATTCTGATTGAGAGGCTGCCTCACGGCAGCTGTCTCTGAAGAAAAACCGATGGTAGGAAGACCATGCAGGACCTAGCCTCCCCAAATGGAATCCGGAATGTCCTCCAGTTCCCAGTCAATCGATATTCTGACAAATATGTCTATCACAGTAACTGAGCAGATGACCAAAAAGGTCCAGATAGGTGACTAAAAAGAAACAGTGCTATACCAGAAATCAGACTAACCTGTTCCGAGCTCGACCTCTCAGCCCAGTCTGTTGAGGGTTAAGGAAGGGCACGCTGTTTTCCGGGCAACGCACTAAAATGTAAGACCTGGAGTCTCACTGCTCAGGAGCTCAGGATTGCGCCCTTCACAGGAACACTCACAGACCACAACTCAATGCAATAGCAAAAGGTTTTATTGCTGTCGAGATAGGTCGCACCTCCAAAGACAGGGCATGACCCTGAACATGCAAAGCACAGGGTTTTTATGCCTGAAAATCAGATCACTTTTGCTCTATACTTTACAGCTGGTTGTTTCTCAGAACAGTTCACCCTGCCCTTCAAGAGCTATCAGCACCTGGCTTCAATTCAAATAATCACAGTTGTTTTTCTCATTCCCAGGTGGTCCCTCATTTGTTCTGATGATGAAGTCACTGAATAATGTCATGTTGCAGTGTTAAGGGTGCAGGGATCTGTTTAGGAGCCTGTGCAAAACAACCACCTCATTCAGTGAGGTAATTCAAGGCCCTGGAGAAGACTGTTCACCAACTTCATACAGAGATTGGGTTCAGCTCTCAAGAGGGTAGTACCAGACTGACACCAGATAAGCACTGATGCAATTATTGGCACATGATACTGCAAATACCACATGTAGGAGAGCATTTAGAGCATGAAAAGGAGGAGCAGCCCCAAGAAATGAATGGTTAAGAGAGACAACTGCTTTCGGGTCTCAGGAGCATCATGTCGACCTCACAGGACAAGCTACAGCTAGAGTTCCCAGTTCTCAAAACACCCGGTGTACTATTTTGGGTGAATCCGGGCATTTACCAAAAAATCTGTGAGGTTAAAATCTCTAGAGCCCAAAATAGGAGGTGTGTTAACACAGAGGCAAGTGGTCCCTTTACTCACAGAAGGGAACAAGCAGATTCTGGCTCCAAGGGAATGCAAAGGTTCCCGGGGTTTCATGGCAGCTGTGGCAAGGGAAAGCACAGGTCAAGAGATGACTGCTCCGAGAGGGACCTACAGGCTAACCTCTTGCCATCAGGAAACCAACAGAGGGGCCTGTCAGGGTTAGACCCCTCATGCAACAATACGAGCTGTCTCCCATCAGGCAGCCATGTGGTACTAGGCAGGTAGGAAAATAAAAACTGAGGATTTTAGACTTGATACACACCACTGCATGCAACAGCGCAGCTTTGCATCTGGCTGCAGATAAACCTCTGACCCTATCGGCAAGAGTTCTATGTCACAAAGGAAATACAGATGTTTATGGACCTGTGTATTCAGGGATGATAAAGCAGATCTCTGGAAGAAGCAGAATAACTTCTACAGTATCTATTGTACACCCAGGTACTGTTGATGGGGACTGCAAGGAAAAAGTTAAAATTATGGCACATGTAAAACATGAGATGCAAAAATAAGGCAGGGTTAGAACTGCTCAGCTGTTACTGTTCTCCTCCATCTAGGGCAAAGCCACACCCTGAAGAACAACAGGCACATTTGGCAGTAACGGAAATTGTGTGTTCTGGAAAACACTGCCTAATGATCAGAGATCCAAATTAATGGCAGCAACAAATGTTGTTCCTTGAAATGAAGGAAATGACTTCAGTATCCTCTCCCAAAAGTCTTGGGATCCACAATGTGTGCTTCTGAAGGTTCATACAGTTTCTAGGAATCTGTAAAATTTCTCCAGTAGGACAAAGTGTATGGTGGATTAAATAGTTGGAACCAGAGGAACCAAGAGGGAACTTGACACCTTCTGTGGCCTGCCACTGAAGGAGAAATTCAGAAATCATTCCAGGAGTCTTTCTGCAGGATGAGTCTACTCTTTGCCCAAATGCTTAGACTTGCATGGTCCTAACCATATTTAGATTGTTGAAATCATACACCGGGAGACTGATGCTCAAAGGAACTTAAGGCAGACGGCACACGCAGAGTGCAAGATCTGTTCTAGCCACGTTCCACCTTGAGCATCAGCCAGAGCTGAATGAATGACCTTGTTAAAGTAGGCAAAGACTGCTCCTGGCTTATGCCTCTTCTCCTTGCCTGATCATCAGAAGCCATGCCTTAGACTCTCCCCTCAAACACCTTGTGTTCCAACACAGGTGCGTACTGTGAGCTAAGCAGTGGAATTTGGGTAGAACGCAAGGTCAACTGTTTCTGGAAAGGCTGCTTTAGGGTGGGATATGGGAAAATTCGCAGGAGGAAGGAAGGGTTTCACAGTTTGGAAGTAGAAGATCGTTCCACAATTGGCCTGTAATTGGAGGCCTCAAGGGAGTGGCTGGGGCCTCAGGTCGGTATTTAAGCATGAGCAGCGGACCCCTTTACGCATTTGCCATAATCTGCACTTTCCTGGGTGTTGTTCTCAGTACACACTGCAGAGGAAGAACTCCTGTCAAAGTGTCCTCGGCAGGATGGAAGATCAGTCAGATGTGGGTGGCTGCAGTAAGACAAAGACATCCCGGCGTCAAAAGACTGTTTGGCAGGCCAAGCAGAAGGAGGTCTTGCTCTCAGTTTTCGCCAAGACACCTTACCAGAGCTTCAGGACCAGGCAGGAACTGGCCAGGGAATTCGGAGTTCCAGAGTCCTCCATCTGTGTGTGGTTTCAAAACCGCAGAACTAGAACTGGCATGTCGAGGAAGACCTCAAAGCAGACCACCGCAGGCTCCAGCCATGAAGCCTCCCAACAGCCTCCTGAAAAGCTTGTTGCCAGGGTACAACAAGCAAGAGGCCTGCCCTCAGAACGGAGAAGGCCTCGAACGCGGCTTAGTCCAGCACAGATCAGCATGCTAGTGCAAGCTTTTGAGATCTCTCCATCTCCAGACTATGCCACAAGGGTGCAACTGGCACTGAGCACAGGTTTGCCTGAGGACACCATCCACATATGGTTCCAGAACAGAAAGGCCAGGCAGAAAGGCCACGCTAGAGGGAGCACAGCTAAAGGTGAGGACCTGCCTGCCTCTCCTGGCCCGGAAAGGGCTCCTGGAGCATCGTGTTGCATTGAGCAGGAGGCTTCCCGGGACAGCTTGTTGACATCGGGTTCTGCAGGAGGCCAGTGTGCAGAAGCATTGATGTCAATACCCGAGCTCACCTTCTTCACAGAGGCCTACCCAGAATCCAGCGACTCCTGCCCTGTCCAGCTCTTCCTGGAGCAACAGGTGAGAACAGTGGAAGAGGAAAAGGGACCAGCCTCTCTGGACCCAGATGTACCATGGGAGCAGATCGAACCAACACTCGAGGCTCCTCTCACGGAAGAAGAATATCAGGCTCTGTTGGACGATATTTGACCGCATTGAGAATGCCCAGAATTGGGACTGTAAAACCCCGTTGCCTGGACCCTAACCTGACCATTGTCTCAGAGACTCCAGCCAGAAATGAGCTTGGACAGATGCTCAGACTTGCACCTAAGAAAGGTGCAGAGCTCTAGGGATCTTGAGTAAGTGTTGGGGAAAAGATGGAAGGCCCTGGAGGTGTGAGGAACCTCACAAGAAGACCAACAGAAACAGCTGACCCAGCCCCCAGGGGGCTGGCAGAGACTGAGCCATCAAATAAGGAGCATGCTTGGTCTGGACCCAGGGACCCTGCACATACGTAGCAGGTGGGAGGTGAATCCTTGTGCTTAATGTGGGTTGCCCTACGAGGGAGGTGTTGTGGAGTGGCACAGCGGCAGTGGAGAGTTGTTTTTAAGCTGCTTCTATCCTGGACGGTTTTTGAAGGACAGTTATATAATGTTAGCTTCAATTATGATCAGGATAAATATGTAATTTGTCTGCTATTGTACTCTGCGTCATTAAATTATTTTTAGGCATTGCTATGACCTGGTTATTCTTTTCATTTGGAAGTTAATGTAAAGAGGAGATATGAACCTTCTTCTTGAGGATTTCAGTGTATTTGAAGGTGAGTTGTGCCAACCAGCCTCATGGACTAAGCCACTGATAGATTCCTCGATTTTCCATTTTTAGCCATCCACTGTTGAATTAATTGACTCCCAGATTGTAAATCATTCTCATAAATCCTTTCCTATGAAGAGAGAGTTAGAGGGAGAATAAACTATGCATATAATCATCTTTCATATAGAACTACCAAATTTTCTGCTTTTAATAATGCATGTAATTTATTCAGAAATCACTTAAACAATAGTAACTGACATATGAGGAGTTATAGAAAAAATCATCATCATGAAAAGTCAAAATGCTACATAAATTTTGGGTATATTGATGGACCAGGAGTTAACTTTTTTGATGCAGTTGCATTCTAAAATATCATAATTGAATTACAAGTATTTTAATTTTTGCAGCATTTATATATAGTTTATTTTTACCTCAAATTAGTCCCTTCTTTGTCTCAATTTCCTCAACACACATTAAAGTTTGTGTTTATTTTTCATTTTCTTAGGTTACAGAGATTTCATTTCATATGGGGATGACATCATGAAAATTAACTGTTCTATGCATGACACTGCTAATACCAAAACAACATTCAAATAATAAGTAGACCTATCAGAATCACACTAGAATTCTCAGCAGAGATTATAAAAAGCCAGAAGGGTTTGGATGGATATCATGCAGAAACTAAGAGACCACCGATGCCAACCCAGACTACTATACCCAGGATATATGCAGCCATCCAGCCCTACAGAAGATACTAGAAGGAAATCCCCAACCAAATAATATGAAATACACTCCAGAAAATGCATTGAGGCCCACACCATGAGGGAAGTCCATGCCTGACACTGCCTGGATGACCATGAACCAGAGTCAAGATAGCCTAGAGACACACGATATCTGTAAACATGACAGGCAAAAAATGTCAATGAAAGATACTCTGCTATAATCATAGATGAGTGCCTAGCCCAGTTGTCATCAGAGAGACATCACCCAGCGTCTGATGGGAACAGATGCAGAGACCCACAGCCAAAGACAATGATGTACCAAGGGAACCCCAGAAATGAGGAAATACGATATTGTAGGAACCAGAGATATCAAGGACACAACAAGAGCATGGCCCATTGAGTCAATTGGGCTGATAGGGGATCACGGAGACTGAAAGACAAAAACATAAACATTCTATGAGTCTTGTGAGCTAGGTTGTTGGCATACACCTTATGATCATTATCCTGATGTTGCTGAGGAACTTCCAACAGTGAGAATGGGGGTGTCTCTCACTCTTTTTCCTGCTCTAGCTACACTTTCTCTCCTCATGTATTGCTTTGACCAACTCTGATATGAGGGATTGTTCTTAGTCTTATTATAACTTGCTATGCCATCACATTTTTTTTTCATTGAAAATAAAGAAGCAGTGGATGAAGGAGATGTGAGTTGGGCAGAGTAGAGGTGGATAGATTGTGGCTGGGAGAGTGGAAGAACAGGAAACTGCATTTAAGATGTAGTACATGAAACAACCAACAAAAATAAAATGCTACAACAAAATAAACTATCAGCAGCTAGGCCTCATGGTGAGCACCTGCATTCCTAGCACTCAGGAAGTTAAAGGTAGGTGGATCTCTGTGAGTTCAAGCACAGGCTGTTCTACAAATAGATTCCAGGACAGCCAAAATTATTCAGAAAAATCCTGTCTTCAAACAAAAGAAATCTATCAGCATTTTGTGTTTCATCTTTAAGAACTTTGTTTTATGTCCCACTTTTTTATTTTTTATTTTTAATATTAGATACAGCTTGTTAACTTTGTATCCCAGCTGTAGCCCAGTTCCTCATCACCTCCCTATCCCACCTTCCTTCCCTCATCTCCTCCCTACCCCTTTCCAAGTCCGCTGATAGGGGAGGGCCTCCTCCTGTTCCAACTGACCCTTGCTTATCAGGTATCATCAGGACTGGATGCAATGTCCTCCTCTGTGGCCTAGCAAGTCTGATCTTTCCTTGCGGGGGGGGAGAGGTCAATGAGCCAGCCATTGAGTTCATGTCCGAAATAGTCCTTGTTCCACTTAGTATGGTAACCAATTGGATGCAGAGCTAACATGAACTACATTTGAGCAGGGGTGCTAAGTTATATGCATACATGGTCCTTGGATGGAGATACAGTCTCATAAAAGACCCCTGTGCTCTGATATATTTGGTCCTTGTGGAGTTCCTGTCCTCTCCAGGTCGTACTAACACCGCCTTCTTTTATGTGATTCCCTGTGCTCTGCCCAAGTTTGCTTATGAGTCTCAGCATCTACTTTGATACACTGCTAGGTAGAATCTTTCACAGGTCCTCTGTGGTAAGCTTCTGTCCTGTTGTTTTCTCCTATGTCCATCCCATTTTTCTTTCTAAGTGAGGATTGATCATCTTAATCCATGCCTTCTTTCTCATTTATCTTCTTTAGGTGTACAAATTTTAGTATGTTTATCCTATCTTATAGGTCTAGCATCCACTTAAAAGTGAGTGTATACCGTGTATGTCTTTCTGATTCTGGGATACCTCACTCTGGATGATCTTTTCTAGATTGTTTGTTTGTTTCTTCATGTTTACATTTCATGACTTCTTTGAATGGTCTACATATAAACCTGTCTGTTTGTAGCTGGTAAAGATGTTTCCCATTTTATAAGCTGCTTCATCATTAAGGAATGGATTTCAAAAGCTTTTTAGTTCCATGTTGTAAGACCTGGAGTCTCACTGCTCAGGAGCTCAGGATTGTGCCCTTCCAAGGAACACTTACTGACCACAACTTGATGCAAAAGCAAGAGTTTTATTCAAATCGTGATAGGTTGCCCCCTCTAAAGACAGGAGACGACCCCGAGCATGCAAAGCACAGGGTTTTATACTTAAAAATCTGGCCACTTTTGCTCTATACATTGATTGGTCAGCAAGAATAGCATGAAGATAGTTTACAGCTAGTTGTTTGCAGTTTCTGGCCATTTGTGAGTTTTCTCAAAACAATTCACCCTGCCCTTATTTTTAAAAAACTATCTCAGAGCCGTTCATCCTGCCTTTGAGAGCTATGTGCCTCTGGCTTTAATTCAAGGATGGAATAGTCACAGCTGTTTTACTTTTACAGTTGTTTGCATTCTCGGGTGGGCTCTCAGATGGTAATGAAGAGAGATAGAGAAGGAGAGAGCAGGACATGATAGGGAAAGAGAGAGAGGGCACCCCAATAGAGAAAGGGGAGTGCAAGAAGACAATAGCAAGAGGGCAAGAGAGGCCAAGAGAGAGACAAAGTGGGCAGGAAGATTCTTTTAAGGAGTAAACTAACCACACCTGCCCTACCTGGTTGTCGACACATAATGACATCACAGGTTGCTAGGAAAGACAGAAGCAGGTGCCTAAATACTAAGTGTTGGCATAGGCCTTTAATCCCAGCACTCTGCCAGGCAGAAGCAGGCCAGTCTCTGTGAGTTCAAGGTCAGGATGTTCTACAGATCTAGTCCAAGATAGCCAGGCTAAAAGGAGAAACCCTCTCTCAAAATACCTAAATAATCATATGTATAATTAATATATACTCACTAAATATAGCAATATAAACCAATATATTTAATAAATATGTTATATATTTATATATATTGTTTTTAATCATATATGTATTTATCATATATATATATATATATAATTAAAAATCATGTTTTAATTTATGTTTAAATCATATATATCTTATTGAAATAAAATCTGAGCCAGGCTTTGTGGCACAAATCTCTAATCCCATCTCTCCAGGAGATACAAGCATGCTATTGTGTAAGTTCAATGTTACCCTGGTCTACAAAACAAGTCCAGGACATGCACAGCTACAGAGAGAAACCTTGTCTAAAAAAACAGTCTAGATGTGTGGCTAGATATGTCTGAAATCACATAGTGTGACTAGGCTATATTAAAATCTTACGAGGCATGGTGACACACATCCTTAGTCCCAGCACTTGAGAGGCAGATGAAGGAAGGTCTCTATGACTTCAAGGTCAGCCTGGTTTACAAAGAGAGTCCTGGACTGGCAGTGATGCACTGAGACATCATGTCGCAAAAATAAAACATTAAATTAAATTAAAAAACTCAAAGCCAGGATTGTTGGCAAATGCCTCTAAGACTAGCACTATGACTGGCAGAGAGAAATGGATCTGTGTTAGTTTAAGGCCTGCCTGGTCTAGAAAGCATGACAGGTCAGTGAAGGCCATACAGAAAATCTCTTTTCTCAAAAAACAACATCCTGGTATGTAAACAAAAATCTTCTAGTATCTGAAGGTTGTTTTATTTTTTCAATTTTAAAAAATTTATGTTTTTGTAAATTACAGTTTATTCAGATTGTATCCATGCTGTGGCTCCATCCTTCATCCCCTCTTTTACCCAACCTCCTTACTTCCTCCCATTTCTGATCCCAAGTCCACTGATAGGGAAGGTCCTCCTCCACTTCCATCTGACCCTAGCCTATGAGATCTCATCAGAAATGTCTGCATTGTCCTCCTCTGTGGTCTGCTCCCCAAACAAGGGGAGGTGACCAAAGAGCCAGACACTGAGTTCATATCAGAGACAGTTCCTCTTCCCTTTACTAGGGAACTCACTTGGGGACTGAGCTGCCATGGAATATATCTGGACAGGAGTTGAAGAAATTCTAAGTTATTTCAATGCATGGTCTTTGGTTGGAGTATCAGTCTCAAAAAATACCCCTGTGTCCAGTATTTTTTCATCTGTTGCTCTCCTTGTGGAATTCCTGTCCCCTCTTCCTTGGTCATCAGGGAAATGCAAATTCAAATGACCCTGGGATATCACATTACACTTATCAGAATGGGTAAGATCAAAACTCAAGTGACAACACATGCTGGAGAGGATGTGTGGAAGGGAAACACTCCTCCACTTCTGGTGGTAATGTAAAGTTGTACAAACACTTTGGAAATCAATCTGTCAATTTCTCAGAAAATTAGGAATAGTGCTACCTCAAAATCCAGCTATACCACTCCTAGGCATATGTTCAAAATTTGATCAAGTATACAAGGACATTTGCTCAACCATGTTTGCAGCAGCTTTATTTGTAATAGCCAGAAGCTAGAAACAACCCATGTGCCACTCAGTTGAGGAATGGATACAGACATTTGGTACATTTACACAGGGAATACTACTCAGCATTTCAAAATGAGGAAATCATGAAATTGGCAGGCAAATAGTGGGATCTAGAAAAGATCATCCTGAGTGAGAGTATCCTAGAAGCAGAAAGACACATAGGTATATACTCACTCATAAGTGGGTATTAGACATATAATACAGGATAAACGTACTAATATCTGTACACCCTAAGAATCTAATTATGAAAAGAAACATGGCCTTAGATGAAGTAAATTATTTACCATGTTCATGTATAATGTAGTGGAGGAGGTCACCAATTGTGGTTGTGTTCTATATTTTTGAAACAATGGAGTAGCTATCAAAGTTTGCTGTATGTGTATCAAATCCAATAA
>JAEOAE010002910.1:0-83395 GCA_036365155.1 Meriones psammophilus
ATTTTAATTACATAATAGAAATTGTGATAAATAATACCTGTATTATATATTTTTTTAGTATTTTATTTTTTGGAGGAAATAGAATTAGGTTGACATTTGACATCTTCTGTTGGACAGGCAAAACCTGGATCTCTGGCAAAGGGAGCTTGCAAAATTGTAAATCACAGCAGAAATCAATGTGCAGTATTCTCAAAATAATGAAAATAAATCTGCCATATGACTCACTTATAACTTTTCTTGACATATGCACAATGGACTCAACATACTCCTTCAGAAATATTTTCTCAACCATGCTCATTGCTATTCTGTTCACAATAGGTACAAAATGGTAACACCTAAATATCCTTCAACTGACATAGATAAGTGAAATGGTATGCACATAAGTAGATAGAAATATAAATACTTTATATTGATTTAGGTAACTCAAATCCAGAAAACAGATATCACATGTCCTATCTACTCTGAAGCATATAGCTCTAGATCTTCAGTTGTGAGTATTCACCCTAGTGTGAAAGAAAAAAAAAAAAGAGTGTGGCAAAAGACTGAGGATCAGCCCCAGCAGTTGATAGTATCCAGAGAGGAGGGAAAGATAGGGCAGGGCAGAAATGAGCCAGACATGGTTGTCCAAAGAAACTGAAAGTCTTGACTGACTGGCAGTCAGAGTACTTCTTTATTGAGACAGAGTTCAATAATAAAAGATAGAGTCACATTGTTTTAAAACATAGATGATATCCTTCTTGTCTCCAGACAGGAGTTTTTACTGTCTCTTGGTCTTAACTTTAGTCATCACTGATAAACCTTATCTTTTACTATCATTTTTCTTCATCAATACCATAACCTGACATTTTTGAGAATCTGGAGGCATATTTGCCACAGCCTGAAAGCCCATTCTCAGGTTGGAAGCATTCTCAGATTCAATGGCAATACATAGAAAATCTTCAAGCCAGCTTGGACATATTGCTTTGTCCCAAGAAGTATATTATCATATTTTAATGGACAGCCTCAAGAAAAACAATTTAGGCCAAAGCATAACAGTTATTATTAAATTCTGGCATAATGCATTGTCTATACCTCATATCTTTGTAGAATTTATTTATGTGCTAAATCTAAGTATTCTTTTATTGTTTTGGTCATACGACACCACAGTGATACTGTGAAAGCTGATATTTATGGAAAAAAGGAGGTTCTAATACCTCATTTTAAAAATCATTTTTATAAAACATTCTTTGTCCATCATTATAGACCCTACTGTACGGTGATGATGTCTCCAGCCATTCATTTACATCTTTATCTAATCATTGAGGGCATACCATATGTAACTCCTAATCTTATATGCCAAGTAATAATCTGAGGATACAGAAGTACAAGGTATTTAATCTCAAACATTATCAACTCTCCCAGCTCTAGAAACTTTGTTTGCCTTTTTAGAGTATGTTCTTCTGATTATTTTTCTTCTTGAGGAAGCACGGGGTAGATTTTTGCAAGACTATCTTGGAGCTGAAGACTCATAAGGAGTTTTCTGCCATTTTTATGTGAGTTACAACTTCCATGAGGAAGACATTCATGTAGGGCCAGATAATTGATATTTCCTAAAAATGAGAGGAGCGGTATGCTCAGGATTTTTTTCTGGGAAGCTTAAACAGTACTCCAGGGTGAAGGCATAAATTATTCATTAATAATTTTCCCATTGCTCCAATGTCCCCAGGTCGTACATGTACTGAAAGCCCTCTAAGCATGTAGCAAGTGGAGATCAAGACCAAGCCTGAAAGATAGCATGAAGGCTATTGTAACATGCAACTCAGCTATGCTGGATCTTTGTCAAATAGCTGTGTTGGCTTCAAGACTTTAACTGTATATGAACTTTTGTGAGGTTTTAATCCATTTGAGGTGACTTTTGAGTGAAAATAAGCATCTATTTTCCAGGTTTCTACATATAGACATCTAGTTTGGTCAGCACCATTTGTGAAGATTTTATCTTTTTCCAGTGTGTATTTCTATTTTTTGTTATAGTGCTAGTGTACTTACATAATCAAATATTACTCAGACATTTAAAAAATATAATAATGAAATGTGAAGGTAAAAAGCACCTTTGTAGGTAACTGAGTGAGAGAACCTAGACCCCTGAAGACAATAGGTATGCATTTTGATTTTACATATATATTAGTTGCAATATGTATAATATCAAGCAACTGAACATAATACCACAGGGGCATTATACAGATTAAGAACTGAGGTTAGGGAGGTAGAGATTTCTCCATAGGAAAAGGAAATAAAATACTTGCATACAAATGGAAGTTGGGCTAAAAGAGAAATGAAGGGATTGGGAAAGGAAGAGGGCAATGAAAAGGTAACATGAGGAAAGACAGGTAAAATTGGGGTCATTTGTTTGGTACAGTGGAAACCTAATGCAATAGAAATTTTCTAAAATACATATATGTAAGAATAATATAAATGAAATCACCACACAAGAAGAAAGTCCCAACTGGAAATCTCTTGTCACCAAGTTAAGCATCCAGTACTGGTAATGGTTTATATTTAACTGAGGTATTGGCCAAAGTAGTGTGATCGTAATGCCAAAACAATACAGGCTTTTTGCCAATACTATAGGCCGCTCTCCACAAATTGACTGCAATTCTCTGTTGCTGGAGACAACACTTACATATACATGGAACATAGATAAATAGAGCTTGTGCCTACATAGAACCTTCACACTTACATTCTAGCTAGCAACCTTGATATAAGTACTCTGCAACTACAAGAGGAGAAATATAAACACTCAACCCAGAAGCACCAAACTTTTGAACTCTAACAATGTTCTACCAGTAAGACATATTAGTGCGAGTTGTAGGAGTAAATACCAATCTATAGTTGACTTAAAGGCCATTTCACATGATGGAATCCACACCTGACACTGGTTTATTGATCAAGAAAAAGAAATTACACAGCCATGGTTCTGGGGGAAAGAAAATACTACATTCTACTAAAGTAATAAATGACCATTGACACCATTCTGCTATACTCATAGATCAGTATCTTGTTCAGCCATCATCAAAAATGTCAGCAAGCATCTGATGGAGACAAATTCAGCCCATAGAGAAAAATAGACAGTCAGTGAGAGACATCAGAATATGCCTTTAGGCTCTTCAGTAATTCAGCCAGAAGAGTTTAAGAGCCAGAAAAGATAAAGCATATCAAAGAACAAAGCACTATAAATTAAGAGGACTGAAGAATATATAAACTGTGAGAGACTGAGGAAGCATGCACAAGGCCTTTAATGTTGTCCTTAGCCCTATCTCTAACTGATAAGTGCTTGCAAATGAAAACAGTTTCTCCAAGGGACACTTATTTTATCCAAGGGACTACTCTTAATTTTAATTTTAAGAGTACATTCCAAAGGTAGATAGCCAAAGATTCCCTCACTGGCAAGTTTGGATTCTCATGTCCTAGAATTCTGGCATGCATTTAAAAGGTTTTTTTTTTAATCATAGTTCTCATTTTAATTTGCTGAATATTTTTTTTAAAGCTACAGGTCCTCTGTGTGTATACCATTGTTTCAGGTTAAATATTTTATGAAAGTCCTGCATGTATGATCAAGTCTTCATCATTTCCCAACTTGGGTTCTTTTTCTATTTCTTTTCCTACTCAGATGTGTTTGCTTTTGTCTTTTTGCTCTTTTATTTTTCTTATTATACATTATAGCCTCCTTTTTTTTAATATGAGGTGTATTTAGACAGGATAGAACGGGATATGGGAAAGAGATGCCAGGATTAGAGGAAGGGAAAACTTTAATACAGATGAATATATAAGTAAAGTGACTATTTTAAAAGAAAAAAAGGAGAAGGAGGAGGATGAAGAGAAAGAAAAAGAAGAAGGAAGAGTCGGAGAAAAAAGAAAAGCAGGAGGAGGAGAAGATGAGAAGATGATGATGATGATGATGATGATGATGATGATGATGATGATGAAGAAGAAGAAGAAGAAGTTGTGTCCAAAAGAAATGTTAAATAGCCATATCTAAAGATCCAGAAAATCTAAAAAGTGAAAAAGTAAGTTATGAATAATAGAAATAGAAAAAGAAGAAAAAAACTCACATCAAAATCCTAGAAAATATTTTCAGCAAAATAATAGAAGAATGTATCCTTAACCTAATGAAGAAGGGCTAGCCTATAAAAGTACAAAACATATATAGAACAACAATTAAAGTGTACCGAAAAGAAATTGTGCTCAGCACACAAAATTAAAACATTAAATGTAAAGAAAAGTATATTAAACAAAGAAGGGATATTAAAAGTTGAAAATAGTAAGTTGCATATAAATTCAGGCTCTTTAGAATAACTCCTGATCTCTCAAGAGAGATTCTAAACCTAGAATGGCTGAATCAGATTATATATAATCTTTGAGGGACCCTTATTCCTATATCCAGTAAACTTTCAATAATAAATGAGGAATAAAGATATATTGCATAATAAAACCAAATATGAGCAGTATCTCTGTAAAACTTCACTACAGAAGCCAATCAATGAAATACTCCAATCTAAAGTGTTAAACATACCCAAGACAACAAAAAGAATGAATAATCCCAAGCATCAAACCACAAGGCAAAAACCCCACACCATAACTACAAAATAAAGGGAAATGATAAACATTGCTCATTGAAATCTCTCAACTTGAATGTTCAATTCTCCAATAGAAAGACAGGAACTAACAGAATGGACTAGACAACAAGTCCATTCTTCCGCTGCATCTACAGAACACTCTTTATCATCCAGGTTGGACAGCATCTCTGTGTAAAAGGATGAAAGGAGACAGTAGAAGAAAGTGGACCAAAAATAAGTTTAGAGGAACTTTATTTTATAAAGTTCACACAAACAAATACTAAAATTCTTGAGTCAATTTAAAAGAGAGTATGTACTGTACACACTGAATGAGGAGTTCCACCATTATCCATATGAAAGAGATGACAGGGCTGGTCCAGCACACATCTACACTCATGTTTACTGAAGCAAAGCTTACCGTGTGCTAAGATAGAATGGACTTGATTGTCCTGAATCACATGAGTGCAAAATATAATATTATTCAAATTTTTATTCATGGAAAACATGTACTTTTGTTTTTTGAGATTTTTAATATAATCACATTGTTTCTCATTTCTCTGTCCTACCTACAAAATCTCTCATATATCCCTCTTTTGTCTCTTTCAATTTCAAGTCTTGGGTTGCCAATAACTGCTATTACATGTATCATGCGTGTGTGTGTGTGTGTGTGTGTATGTGTATGATGAGAGAGAGAGAGAGAACATTTAACATTTCAAGAAAGGCAATCATTTTACTTTGAAATTGTGGATGATCTCAAAATGTATCATCAAAAGTTATGACCTGAGTTAGACACAAAAATCAAACATTGTCTGACTTCAGTCCTAATTTGGCTAAAAGCAGTCAGTGCTCTGAAATAAGAATTGAATAGTCAGTATTAGAGCCTGAACATCAGGGTGTAGTGGCATGACTTGTCAAAGAACACATTTCAGTAACAAGAGGAATAATATAAAGAAATATTTCGGGGTGTGTGCATAAGAGCTATTAATAATAGCTTACATTGTTGACTTGAGAAATATTCTGTGTATATTTTTTAACTCTCAATAACCAAAATGTTATAATTACTGTGTAAGAGATATTAATTTATTTATATATTATTTATTCTTCCATCAATTTTCCTTCCATTTTCACTCCTGAGTTTTGAGTAATCATTCTTTGCTCTTTTTGAAAATTCAAGCCACTTTTTCATAAACTATTTTTACACACTTAACATACCAAAATTTGATGTTAAAATATTTTACAATATTATAATACTAGGAATATATAACAATGACTGAATTTTATCAAGGGTATTTATTACATATAGTATTATAGGAAATAGGAAAATGTGTAGAGATGAAATATTATTCTTTCTAGTTGTTTTTAAGAGACAGTTGCCTGAGTCCAGCCATCTCAGGAAAAAAAAAAAACTATTTTTTTCTTTTTTAATGATTATTACAATTTACTCACTTTGTTTTGTGGCTGTAAGCCCCTCCCTCATTTTCCAGCAGTTACAACCTAACTTCCTCTTCTCCCGCTGTGCCCCTCTGCTGTCCACTGATAGATAAAGTCCTCATTCCCTACTATCTTATCCTAGTCTATCTTATCAAGTCTTACCAAGAATGACTCTACCTTCTTCCTCTGCAGCCTGGCAAGGCTGCACCTTCCAGAAGTAGGTGATCAAGGAGCCTTCCACTGAATTCATGTCAGAGACAGCCCCTGTTACCCTCCTTAATAGGAACTCACATGGAAACTGAGATACTTATGAGCTACATTTGAGTAGGGGTTCTAGGTGTTCTTCATGCATGGTCCTTGGTTGGAACAGGACCCTAGGCACATATTTTTTTTTTTGGCTCAGTGGCCTCCTTGTGGAGGTCCTCTCCCATCCAGGCCTTTTAGCTCCTGAATCTTCCATATTAACCCATGCTTTCTGTACAAAAATTTGGCTATGAGTCTAACCATCTGCTTCAATACCCTGCTATGTAGATTCTTTCAGTGGCCCTCTGTGGTAGTTTTCATGCCCTGTTTTCCTATATTCCCCCTTTATCAATGTCTATCTCATTTGTCCTTCTGAATGAGGATTAAGCATCTTCCTTAGGGTTCTTCCTGTTGTTTAGATCCTTTAGGACTATAGATTTTAGTATTTTTAAACCCTATATTATATGGCTAATATCCACATATAAGTGAGTATATACCATGAGTGTCTTTCTGCTTCTGGATACCTCACTCAGAGTGATCTTTCTAGTTGCATCCACTTGCTGCTGATTTCCTTGTTTTAATTGCTGAATACTATTGCATTGTATAAATTTGCCACAATTTCTGTGTCTATTCCTCGGTTTGGGGACATCTAAGTTGTTTCAGATTCTGGCAATTGTCAATAAAGCTGTTATGAGTATAGTTGAGCAAATGTCTTTGTTGTATGGGTGATAATCTTCTGAATATATGCCCAGGGTGGTATAACAGAATATTCTAGTAGCACTATTCATAATTTTCTGAGAAAGCACCAGATTGATTTCCAAAGTGGTTGTACAAGTTTACATTCCACCAGCAATGGAGGAGGGTTCTTTTTTCCACATCCAGTCCAGCTTATGTTGCAGATGATGTGATAGTATATATGAATATCCCTAAAAATTCAACCAAGGAACTTCTACAGCTGATAAACATCTTCAGCAAAATGGCTGGATACAAAATTAAATGAAAAAAAAAATCTGAAGCCCTCCTGTATACAAAAGACAAATCGGCTCCTAAAGAAATTAGGGAAACAAAACCCTTTCACAAAAGCCACAAATAACATAAAGTACCTTGGTGTGACTCTAATCAAGCAAGTGAATGACTTGTATGAAAAAAAAAAAAGAACTTCAGGAAGATATCAGAAGATCTCCCATACTCCTGGATTGGAGGATTAACATAGTAAAAATGGCCACTCTACCAAAAGAAATCTAATGACTAAAAGCAATTCCAATCAAAATACCAGCATAAGTCAATACAGACCTTGAAAGAACAATTCTCAGTTTCATATGGAAAAACAAAAAAAACCCAGAATTGATTTAAAAAAAATGCCTGTACAATAAAAGCTTTTCTGGAGGTATCTTCATGTGAGATCTCAAGTAGTACTATAGCACAACAGTAATAAAAAATGGCATGGTACTGGCACCTGTACTTTACATCTTAAAGGGGTGTGCATCTACTCATTAATCATTTTTATTAAATCATATCAAGAAGCTGAGGGGAAAAACAAATATAGGGGAATAAACTGCTGTCTCAGTTTTAGAACCAGTTTGTGGGTGCCCACACAGCCAATGCTACCTTGTGCTATTGTTTCAGCTCATCAACCTTAAAACATCCCTGGATTTACTATTAATAGTGTACTTTTCTTAACTTTAAATTGTTCTCTAAGATTTTTTACATCAGAGCCATTAGCAAAAACATCTTCCCTGACCTTGTTAAACAATCTATTTTTCCAAATTGTTTCTAAGTATAATGGTCATTGCTAACTATCTATATCTATGGCTCCTTTCAAGGACAGTGGTTAATTCATTAATCTGCTCCAGTGAACATGTGAAAAGAGATCAAGCATTGTTAATTTTAAATGTCAGTGATATTGCCCAGTGAAGAGCTAGAAGCCTTCTTAAAAGGTTTCATACAACTCATGTTATGCAGGATTATGGACATCATAAGGGCAACAAGCAGAGATATGCTATATAAGAACACAAAGTCCTCTGGAAAATCAGTTCTTGGGATTATGCTTCTCCAAGACAAACTCATCATGATTATGCTAACAGGGGAGCCACATGCCATGAGTTCTACAGCTGTTCTGCTGTTGCTGCTGCATGGCGCTTGACAGAACAAGGTAGCCAAAATAGTTTGCCTATATGTGGGTGAAAGGGGGGTAAGGTTATCTCAGGCCCTGGGAAGGAGAATTCAGGGTATTGCATGGGCTGTACTAGCCTGGACAGCCAGATAACATGGAAGGACTGAAGGATTTCTGAGAGAAAATGGCAGGTAGGTTTGATTTGATATGTTAACTAGGAACCTCTGCCATTAGTTTCAGGTTTGAATCCTACTTCTATGGTAACATAAACTCCAGAGAGAGAATCATGGTCTCCATTGCATAATGATCTTCAACTGAGCTCACAGGGAAGAAAGGTGACAAAGCAAAGATTCTGTTTTTCTTTCTTTCTATATATCTTTTTCTTTTCTTTGAGGGAGGCAGTTACCCAAACTAGACTCAAATTTTTGCTCTTTTCCTTTGTTTTTCTTACTATATTTTATTTTATTAATTGTTTTTATTTTTTTCACAATTTATTCACAATTTATTCATTGTATATGCTGATTGAAGGTCACTCCCTCAACTCCTACTGGTCCCTCCCTCTACCTTCCCCCATCGCCTTCCCGTAGACTACTCAGAAGGAGAGTTCCTCTCCCCTGCCATTCACCCTTACATTATCAGAACAGTACTCAGCTGTTAAAAACAGAAAAATAAAATTTCTGTTTGTATTTATTTTCCATGGGCCACTGTACTCACCTTAGAAGATTTCATACCATGAAGCTTGACTGCAACCTTACCTTGAACTAAACACTAAGTATAACTCATTTTAATGAGTCCCAACCCAAGATACTGTTTGATTGACCATCTCAAATCCAGAAACATGTGAAATTTGAAATGCTATGCAGTCTGAAATATTTTATCACAGGCATTTCAGAGAATGTGATTCTCTTGCTACCTGAGGGCTATTTCACCAGCCCTGGAAGGCATGAGGGGCAGAAGATGAGTAGTATAAAGCTTGAAAGCTCATGAGCATAACAGTGGTTAGCCACTCTGGGAACCACCTCAGAAAGTAAGTTCAACTTTAATTCCAGAAAACAGAAAACAGTGGCTTATATCCCTTGGGAGTACATGGATGCTCCAAGCATAGGTGTAGATAATTGTTTAATACTAGGAAAATTAAGAATGCTAGATTTACATTAAACAGCACATTCCTATTATATGAATAAGAAGAACAAGAACACAGAACCAAATTATCCTATATTTGAAGGGAGGGGAGAGTTATCAGGGATCTGTGTCAAAGGCCATCTATCAAATTTGATTGTTGGTGTCCATGTCTAAAGATACTCTCCAGATGAAGTCAGGCAGAGAAAACAAACCCTTGACATGGTTACCCATCTAGGCCAGAAGCAGAGTCATACATGGAAAAGAAAGCCTCTTCCCTCATATCTCACAATTCAGTGTGGGTTGTGATGTTTTTCAATAGTACCCCTGGAACAATAGGTATGTGTACACAAAGAAAGTTCTACAGGCTACCACTGTTGTGATTCTCTCAGAGAACTTCCTGGCTGGTGAAAGTTCATTTCCTACATATTCATCCACTGAACTAAAAGTTTCTTGTGTAAAGTTAGGCAATTGAAAACACTAAATGTTGAGAATCAGGATTATCAATAAGTCTTCCATAAACACCTTATTATATAATACTGTTGTGTGTAATTGATATTCACTATTCATTGTATTCTTTTAAAAAATGAGTTTATTTACTTTACATTCCAATCTAAGTCTTCCCCTTTCACTCCCACATTACTACCCTCCATTCCTATTGCCTCTATTCCCTTTCCCCTTCAGAAAAGTGAGGTAATTTCCATTGAGCTAGTTTTACAGTTCTATTGCATCTCAGTGGACCAAAGTACACAAAGGGCTTTCCAACTTGCTTATACTCACAGAATTCCTCTCCAGTAAGGATACTTTTATGATCATGATGACGACTCTAGATTTGTGCAAGGCCTCACCATTTTAACACATTCATAAGTTCTCTCAAGTATGAATCCTTTCATGATGATGAAGATTGTACAAATATGGAATGGTTTCACCATGTTAAAAGCACTCATAGGCTTTCTGTCCATTAGGATTTCTTTCATGAGTTTGAAGATGATTCTGAAGTGCAAAAGTTTATTCGCATTGGATGCAGTCAGACAGCTTCTTTCCAGTATGTGTTCTTTTATGTATTAAGAGATATTATATGCAAAGGCTTTGCCACATAATTATAACCATATGGTTTCCCTCCAGAATGTGTTGTTGTCTTAGGAGATGACTGTTACATGCAAAGGTTTTATCACACTAATTACCCTCATCAGGCTTCTCTACACTGTGTGTTTTTTCATGTTTTTGGAGACTACTCTGTTGTGAAAGGGCTTTATCGTGTTGAGTATACGTATAAGTTTTCTTTCCAGTATGTGTTCTTTTATGGCTTAAGAGATGACGGTTTTGTGCAAAGGCTCTACCACATTGGTTACATTCATAAGGTTTCTCGCCAGTGTGTTTTCTTTTATGGCTTAAGAGAGTACTGTTATTTGCAAAGGCTTTACCACACTGGTTACATTCATAAGGTTTCTTTCCAATGTGTGTTCTTTTATGGCTTAGGAGAGCACTGTTTTGTGCAAAGGCTTTACCACACTGGTTACATTCATAAGGTTTCTCTCCAGTGTGTGTTTTTTTATGGCTTTAGAGAGTACTGTTTTCTTCAAAGGCTTTACAACATTGGTTACATTCATAAGGTTTCTCTCCAGTGTGTGTTTTATTATGGCTTTAGAGAGTACTGTTTTCTTCAAAGGCTTTACAACCTTGGTTACATTCATAAGGTTTCTCTCCAGTGTGTTTTCTTTTATGGCTTAAGAGAGTACTGTTATTTGCAAAGGCTTTACCACACTGGTTACATTCATAAGTTTTCTCTCCAGTGTGTGTTCTTTTATGCCCCATGAGATGACTGTTTTTTGCAAAGGCTTTACCACATTGATTACATTTGTAAGACTTCTCTCCTGTGTGTGTTCTTTTATGCCATATGAGAACAGTGATATAGGAGAAGGCTTTACCACATAGAGTGCATTTAAAGGGTTTCTCTCCAGTATGACTGTATTCATGCCGGCAAAGATAATTAGCACATGTGAAAGATTTACCACAGTCATTGCATTACACTAATAAAGATATTTATCTATATGAATTAATGGCATATTTTGGTCTAATGGTAAAGGAGAATCAATTTTTAAAGTTTTATCACTTTATTCACATTCATGGTTTTTCCCTTCATTATGGGTATTTTTGAAGATCCCTGTGATGGTAAAATTATTTGTTACGTGGTTCACTTTTATACCATCATTTTTCTATAAGAGATTTTTGTTTTGTATATATGAAGAGTTTTGTAAGAATTCAGAGCTTTACTACAACAATCCCATTCACAAATTTTTGTACGGTATGAATTACACTTCATTTAAAAAGTGAGCAGGACATGCAGAAGAAGTTGCAAATTCCTAGTATTCATAGGTTTTTTCAACAGTATGATTTTGCTGATGAATTCTCAGTGAAGTTGCAAAACCAATTAACAGTACCCATTTATCACATTCAGCAAATCTACTCAAAGTGGGGAGTACTACAAAATCAGTTTTTCTTGGAGAAAGACAGGGACACTGCTTCTTTCAATATCCCTATGCTCATGTGTCTTACAAACATTGTGACATATGATATACCAGTTTAATTTACAATAATAATGAAAGATTCCCACACTGAATTAACAGATTTTGTTTCTTGTTCATCATAGACATGTCATATAGGGATTAAGGTTTCTCCACAACAATAATTTTGACTCTCATAAGCTGCTCCTTTCAGTAAAGTTTACAATATTACTGTATGAATATGAACAACACTGGTTGTACTATGACATATATGCTTACTAAAAGGTTTTGGACACATACTGATCACCTATTCAATGTATCTGAGTAGATAGAATGAGACTAAACAGATTGCCAGTTCAACTCAGTAACTGTAATGTCTATATGATTCAAATAGTATTTTCTGTTACAACATTATTTTGTTTTCTTCTATCTTAGGGGAGTACCTTGCAAACACAAATCAGATCTGACATTGAAGTACAAGAAATTGTGAGATTTTAATGATCATCAGTATACTTAAAGCAGTGCTGTTTATACACTGTTGCTTTTCTTTAAAACTTCCAGGACACAGCCAGGTATGCTGGTACATGCCTTTAATCCCAGCACTTGTGGAGGCAGAAGCAGGCATATCTCTGTGATTTTGAGGTCAGGCTGGTCTAACAAGCAAGTCTAAGTCAAGCCACAGCTACACAGAAAAATAAACTATTTCAAAAACAGAAAATTAAAAGCAACTAACAAACAAACAGACAAACAAAGGTCCAGGACACATTAAAATTTCTTAAGATTCATATTTGTATCAGCGTGCACATAAAGTTACCTTTTATTACTTGTAGAACTTTGAAAATGTTCTTCAATATTATGGCCATCCCAATTGTAGCCTAAAATATAGTACCAGAAAATATATATTATTTGAAATATCACATTATTATTAAGGCAAAACTTAAATCGCTATCTTCTGTGACCCTTAGAACCATGCCTGATCTATTCACCTCATTCATCCCCATTCTCAATTAGAATTATATAAGATGATCAATAACAAAGTAAGAGTTGTCTCCATATTTTAAAAGTGAAAGAAAATTTGGAGTATTACCTATAGCAGTGAGGTTTTTACAGGTCTCTAGCATCACATCTTTGTAGAGTTTGCTTCTGGGAAGGTTCCAGCAAAGCCCACTCTTCTTGGCTGAATTTCACATGCACATCATTGAAGGTCACTGAATTCTAAAATATGCCATACATTTGTACAACAGAAAGAGTAGCAACAGTATAAATTTATACTTCATATGTAATATAATCATATATTTCTTGTGTTTCTTTCATTTATTTTCTGACACAGAAGTGCTAGTGTTAGACAATTGGGTTCTGTGCATCAGGTGAAGGAGGGAAGAAGAAAAAGCCTAAAGGTTAGATTGTAAGGAAAACCAAAGGCGTGCTTTAAAAACCTGTGTTAAAGGAGTTTCATTAGTTTGTAAGACATGAGTATGAAGTAGCCATTAGTTGGATTCTTGAGTGATCTATGAATCACCTTCAGTTACTACTCAGTGGGTGAATAAGTCAGGACCCTGTCATAAGACAGGTGGAAGGAAAAAACACAATCATGACATTTTTATCTAGCAACAAATGAGATGGGGCTACCAGGGGACAGTGAACAAGTGAAGTGGGTGACATCAGTCAAAAGACAACATGGCACTGAATATCATGTTTTGACCAGGGATCAGAGATGTGGAATATCAGTATATGAAAAGGGGAATTCATATATTTGTGGAAGGGAAAGTGGACTGCAGTGAATACATGGATAAAAATAATGTGAGTGGCAAGCAAGAATAATCATAGCTGATAACATCAAATTTTGAGTGACCAGAGAAAAGAAAAGGCATAGAACACATGATTACTATTTGATCATTGTTTTGTATATTCTCCTTTCTAAGTCACGTATAGTCTATATTTAAAAATAAAGATTAAACCTTTTCTATTAAAAAACTAGTGTTAAGTTATCACTAAGTCATTTTAGAAGAAAACTGAATAACGAAGTTTAACTGTGTCATATTTGAACTTTTTGAATAGGATATAGCTTTGGAATAATCATGGTAATTAATGGGAACAAAGACAAACAGAGAGAAAAGAGCAAAATAGAAAGAGAGAGACAGAGACACACAGAGAGAAATTAAGAGTTGAACAGTATTAAGTACACATCAGAGAAATTTATGAGCAGTTACTAAGGATGAAAAATGATGGACAATTTGGGTGTATTCTGTCATGCCTTTAATTCCATCACTCAGGAGGCAGAGGCAGAGGCAGGTGCATCTTATTGAATTGGATGCAGCATGTTCTATGCAAAGAGTTCCAGGACAGCCAGACCTATATAGTAAGACAGAGCCTCCCCTAAAAGTCAATCAAACAAACACAAAATATTGTAATAACTGAGAGGTCTTTACTGAAGCTTCTACAAGGAATTATACATTCACTCCAGTTGTGTATTCATTTTCCAGAAATCTGCACTGCCCTAGCTTAAACTGTAACTTTAATAAGATTTTACTAAAAGGGAATGCATGTTTAAACAGCTAAAAATAGAAAGGTGAAAACAGCAATAAAAATGATGATCTTAAATAAGCAACATTAGGCAGGAGAGACGGCTCAGCAGTGAGGAGCTCTTGCTGCTCTTACAAATAATTGGTCTCAAATGTCAGTGTTTAACTGGGACCCACTACTATCAATTGCTATAAGTTCATGAGTTCTGAACACATCATTAGACTACTGTGAGGATCAGGCACACAAGAGGTTTATATTCATGACTACAATCAAAATACTCATATTCAGTAAAAATTAAAAACAAATTCCAGATGGCAGGGCTGATTGCATACTGATCAGTGGGGTAACAGAGACTGCACAGTGACAAATAGTTGGAACAGTTGGTCCCTAAACAACATTGACTGTGTTTACCAGGTGATAAGAAACCCAATGATGAGAAAAACAATTGGGTTCAACCTCAGAGCACCCAGCTAATCCCTGGAAAATTTCATGGGCTGTTTTGGCAGGAATAAGGTTTTCAAGGAAATAGACCCAAGAAGTGTGTCCTGATCAACTTCCCAGGCTGAACTGTGCACCCCAGAGCACCAGAGACTGGGAGTCCCACTCTCAAGAAAAACCCACAGCTAAGGAAGCAAGTGGGACTGACTGAATGTCACCCAATCTATCCCTGGAAAAGGTCCTGTAGACTTGCAGGTGCACAGCAGCCAGCCCTGAGTGGAGCTCCAGCCACCAGACCCAGGCAACCATCTCTCCATCACAGATAGAACTGTGTGTGCCAGGGGACTAAAGGAAGGGTTTCCGTGTAGGGAGAAAACCCGACAGGGAGGGAAACAGCAGGTCCCAGCTTAGAGCACTCAGCTGACCCCACCACCACCACTATGACCACCACATATGGGAATGTTCTCGGGAAAAGTTCTCAGGGTCTTGTCTAGTCACTGGCTTGGAGCCTCCACGCGCAAGCAAGTGCCTACACTCTCTACATACCTCCAACAGTACAGACTGGGTCTTCCTGTTGGGAGAAAACCCAAAGGTGGGAGAAACATCTCGCCCTAGCTCAGGACACCTAGCTCTGGAAGTTTCTGGTTATCCACGGGCTCCAGACTCTAGCCTCCTGCTGCACACATGAGAGAGGTGATCACCTGCCACTGATTACCACTTGGGTACTGGGGCACAGAGCTCCAAAATTAGACCTGCAGAAGCCTGGGTTCCCTGAGATAAACCCCCAGATACTGCTCCAAGGGACAACCAGTTATCCTTAAGTAAACTGAGCAAACCACGGGGCACCCAGGTTACAGCAGCATCTCATTAAATTTACAGCAAGAAACCCAGCAGCAGAGCAGCTGTCTCCAGGATTTCTCTGGGTGAGGGGATAGCCCCCTTTACTAACAAAGGCAACAATTACTACTCATGTCTGTACGCCTGAGATGAGCTGTGGCAATTCCTGAAAAACACCTGCCATTCAGTGACCATACCTAAAAAACGGAGGAGAGCTCCTTTGGGAAAAATCATCTTCGTGCCAAGGGTATTCTACCCACCACAGGATTCCAGGAAGTACCAGAAACTAACACCCAACATCTAAGATATCCCAATGGGTAGACGCCAGTGTAAAAGCTCAACCAACAAAAGACAAAGCAATATGGCGTCTCCAGAACCCAATTATTCAGGAGCAAGCAGCCCTGGATACCCCAGCATAAAGACAATTTCAGGCTAATCTCCCTTATAAACATTGATGCAAAAATACTCAACAAAATACTTTGCAAACCCAATACAAAAACACATCAAAGATATCATCCACTACAACCAAGTAGGCTTCAGGCCAGGTATTCAGGGGTGGTTCAATATGCAAAACTCCATAGATATGATCCACCATATTAACAAATTGAAAGAAAAATAAACAGATGATAATCTCCTTAGTTGCTGAAAAAGCATTTGAAAAAATCCAGCATCCATTCATGTTTGAAGTATTAGAGAGATCAGGGATACAGGGCACATACCTAAACATAGTAAAGGTGATATACAGCAATCCTATAGCCAACATCAAGCTAAACAGAGAGAAACTTAAAGCAATCCCACTGAATTCAGCGACAAGGCGAGGCTGCCCACTCTCTCCATATCTCTTTAACATAGTTCTTGAAGTCCTTGCTAGAGTAATAAGACAATTAAAGAAGATCAAGGGAATACAAATGGGAAAGGAAGAAGTCAAAGTATCACTATTTGCAGATGATATGATAGTATACCTGAGTGGCCCCAAAAATTCTACCAGGGAATGCCTAAAGCTGACAAACACTTTCAGCAATGTGACTGGATACAAAATCAACTCAAAAATTAAGTAGCCCTCCTGTATACAAAAGACAAAAGTGCTGAAAAAGAAATTAGATAAACAACACCTTTCACAATAGTCAAAAAGGACATAAAGTATATTGGTGTGACCCTAACCAAGCAAGTCAAAGACTTGTATAAAAAAATTTCAAGTCTCTAAAGAAAGAAATAGAAGAAGATATCAGAAGATGGAAAGATCTCTCATGCTCATGGCTTGGCAGGATTAACATAGTAAGAATGGTCATCTTACCAAATGCAATATACAGATTTAATGTAATTCCCATCAAATTACCAACACAAATCTTTACAGACCTTGAAAGAAAAATTCCCAACTTCATATGGAATAACAAGAAACCCAGAATTGCTAAAACAATCTTCCGTAATAAAAGATCTTCTGGCAGTATCTCCATCCCTGATCTCAAGCTATACTATAGAGTAACAGTAATAAGAACTGCATGGTACTTGCATAGACACCAACTAGTGGATCTATGGAATTGGATAGACGTCCCAGAAATACACGCACACACTATGTACTCCTGATTTTTTACAAAGATGCCAAAACCATACAGTGGAAAAAAGATAGCATCTTCAACAAATGGTGCTGGTCTAACTGGATGTCTACACGTAGGAAAATGCAAATAGATCCATATTTATCACTCTGCACAAAACTAAAGTTCAGGTGGATCAAAGACTTCAGTATAAAACCAGACATACTAACCCTGTTAGAAGAAAAAGTGAGGAAGAACCTTGAACTCATTGGAACAGGAGACAACTTCCTGAACAGAACTTCAACAGTACAGGCTGTAGGAGCAACAATAAATAAATGGGACCTCATGAAACTGAAAAACTTCTATAAGTCAAAGGAAACTGTTGTCAAAAAAAATGACTGCCTGCAGATTGGGAAAGGATCTTCACCAACCCTATATCTGACAGAGTGTTAATATCCAGTATTTATAAAGATTTCAAGAAGTTAAACACCAACGAATCAAGTAACCCAATTAAAAAATGGGGTACAGAGCTAAACAGAGAATTCTCAATAGAGGAATATAGAATGGCAGAGAAACACTTAAAAAATGTTCAACATTCTCAGTCATCATGGAAATGCAAATCAAAACCACCCTGAGATTTCACCTTACACCCATCAAAATGACTAAGACAAATAACTCAAGTGACAACTCATGCTGGATAGGATTTGGAGAAAGGGGAACCCTTCTTCATTGCTGGTGGGAATGTAAACTTATATAATCACTTTGCAAATCAACCTGGCGCTTTCTCAGACAATTAGGAATAGCACCTCCTCAAGATCCATCCTAAGCATATATCCTAAGCATATATCCAAAAGGCACTCAAGTATGCAGCAAGGACATCTGCTCAACTATGTTTGTAGTAGCTTTATTTGTAATAGCCAGAAGCTGGAAACAGCACAGATGGCCCTCAGTTGAGAAATGGATACAGAAATTGTGGTATATCTATACGATGGAATATTACTCAGCAATGAAAAACAAGGAAAACATGAAATTTGCAGGTAAATGGTGGGAAGTGGAAAAGATCATCCTGAATGAGGTATGCCAGAAGCAGAAAGACTCACAGGGTATATACTCACTCATAAGTGGATATAGAATATAAAATATAGGATAAAAATACTAAAATCTGTACAACTAAGGAAGTTAATCAGGAAGGAGTATGCTGGCTAAGATGCTCAAACCCCATGCAGAAAGGCATAGAGGATGGATATCAGATGAGGGAGAATACAGGGACAGGACAGGAGCCTACCACTGAAGGCCTTTGAAAGGCTCTACCCTGCAGGGTATCAAGGCAGATGCTGAGACTCATAGCCAAACTTTGGGCAGAGTGCAGGGAATCTTATGGAAGAACTGGGAGATAGTAAACCTGGAGAGGACAGGAGCTCCACAAGGACAGCAACTGTTCCAAAAATTCTGGGCACATGGGTCTTTTTGGAAACTGATACGCCAGCCAAGGACCACTCATGGAGATGGCCTGAAACCCCTGCACAAAAGGTAGCCTATGGCAGTTCACTATTCAAGTGGGCTTCATAGCAATGGGGACAGGGACTGTCTCTGACAGGAGCTCATTGGCCTGCTCTTTGATCACCTCCCATTGAGGGGGGATCAGCCTTGCCAGGCCACAGAAGAAAATGCAGCCACTTCTAATGAGATCTGATAGAGTCGGATCAGATTGAAGGGGAGGAGGACCACCCTTATCAGTGGACTGGGAAAGGGACATGGGAGGGGAAGATGGAGGGTGGGATTGGGAGGGGAGGAAGCAGGGAGGTACAGGGGAGATCCAAAGTAAATAAACTGTTATCAACAAAAATTTTAAAAGAAAACAATAAAATTTTGAAAGATTTTTAAAAAAAACTATGCTGTTACACATATTTTCAAACTTTGAAATTTTGAGATATCAATTATTGCTCCTAAATAAAAAATAAATAAGAAAGAAATGAGGAAGGATACTTCATACTCATCAAAGGAAAATTCCACCAATATCGCATCTGTATTCTGAACAATGCTCCAAATAAAAGGACAACCACATTTGTAAAATAAACATTAATAAAGCTTAAAGAACATATCAATTACCATACATTAATAGTTGGAGAGGTCAACATATCACTATCATCAAGGGACAGAGCAATGGAAAAGAACTTAAACTGAGAGATAATAACACTAATGGATGTCATGAATCAAATGGACCTAAGAGATAGCTAGAGAATTTTTTAACCCAAACAGAAAAGAATATATCTTCTTTCAGCACCTCACAGACCCTTCTGCAAAACTGACCATACAGTAGGTAACAAACCAGATACAACAAGATTGAAATAATATCTTGTATCCTATCAGACCATAATAGACGAAAGACAAACCTCAAAAATAACAGAAATAATGAAAAGCCTACACACATGTGGGAACTGAACAACTCCCTACTCAATGAAATCTAGGTCAGGGAAGAAATAAAGAAAGAACTTCCTACAATTCAATGAAAATGAAGGTACATCATACCCAAACTCATAGAATGCAATGAAAGCAGTTCTAAGAGGACTTTTAATAGCAGTAAAGGCCTTCATAAGCTATTGGAGACATCCCATACAGGCAACTTAATGGCACACTTGAAAGCCCTAGAAAAAAAGCAGACACACCCAACAGGAGTAGACTATTAGGACTAACCAAACTCAGGGCTGAAATCAATAAATTAGAAACAAAGAGAATAATTCAAAGAATCAATGAAACCAAGGGCTAGTTCTTTGAGAAAATCGAATATATAGACAAACTCTTAGCCAAACTAAGTAAAAGGCAGAAAGACACTATCCAAATCAACAAAATCTGAAAGGAAGAGGGAGAGATAACAGACACTGAGAAAATCCAAAGAACCATTAGCTCTTATGTCAAAAGCCTATATGCCACAAAATTTGAAAAATCTAAATGAAATATACAATTCTCTTGTTAGATTCCACTTACAGAGTTGAATCAAAATCAGGTAAAGATATTAAATAGTCTTATATGGCTTAAATAAATAGAAGCAGCCATCAAAATCCTTCCACCACCACCACCACCACCACCACCAACAACAACAACAACAACAAAAAATGCCAAGGGCAAGATGATTTCAGAGCAGAATTCTACAAGACCTTCAATGAAGAGTGAAAACCGATAATCTTCAAATTATTCCACAAAATAGAAATGGATGCAACATGACCAAATTCCTTTTGTAAGACCACAGTCACCTTGATAAATCCTCAAAGACACCAAAAAAGAAAGAGATCTTCAGACCAATCTCTTTTATGAACAATGATGCAAAAATACTCAATAAATTAACGATAAACCAAATCCAAGAACATACCAAAAATATCATCCAACATGACCAAGTAGGCTTCATCCCAGGCATGCAGGAATGGTTCAATATATGGAATCTTAATCCAAAATATAAATAAATACAAATAGCACAGGATCATTTCCCCTATCTGTAAAGGATGGTAGAGTATCCAGTTTTTCTGTGATCTCTGGATCTTTGGAAAAGGACAATGTAGGTATCTCCTGCATCAGGGATTCACTGATATCCTACTTTCATTTTTTTCCACTGCAGGAGTGGTGGGATCTGCTGTCTGGCTCTGTGTATTTTTCTGCTTCACAAGTAATGGGTTGTAGCTGTTTTTGTCTTGTTTGACTGTTTTGTCCCTCACTGCAAATCTTTTGTCTCTGAGACTGACTGAGGACATGGGACAGAATCCTTCTATCCCTCTAGACTTGATTCTTTCCCATTTCAGGGAAGCTTGAGACATGCTTCACAGGCACCAGTGAGAATGGTGAGGAGGTGCCAAGGGATGGATACAGTTATGTGGAGCCCCAGTCCTGGCACCTCTGCCAATGTTCTCTGGTGGGTCTGGCAGAACTTAGCCACTACTCTGGACTCTAATCAGTCAGAGAGTAGCTGATTCTGTGGTCTCTGGTCTGGCATAGTTTTGCTGGTGCTTTGGCCTTTGATCTGGTAGAGATCAAAATATATGTTACTGCTCCATTCTCTGGTCTGGCTGAATGCAGGTCACCATTCCAAACTCTGGTGTAGTTGGTTGATCTTGATTTTGGGGTAGGCCACCACTAATGGAACAGGATAGAGGTCCCATAGAGAGACAGGCCACTATTTTGAGTTTTGGTATTTTCTTCTTCTTCCATTTTCTTTGCATGCATTGTACCCAGTACATTTTTTCTTATGTTGTTCTTTTGTGGTTTTGTTTGCTTGTGATGGTCTCAGTGGGCTGGTGACAAAACAGTTGTGCTCCATGTTGACTTTGCCAGCCCCATGCTGCCAGCGCTACAAGCTGGAGTACCTCGGTTCTCCAGTGGGAGCACACATTTCCACAGGGTTGGCTGGGAAATCTCGGTTGGAGAGGGATCTGTGTGCTGAAAATCCTGTTGTGCTGGACCTTGTTGCCTCCTTGCTTCTTCTCTGAGGAAAGTCGGTAAGCTGAGGTCAGCTCTGGCTTGGAAAACTGACCACCAAATATGCTCTTAGCTGAAATGTATTGTGATTATTACTATTATTATTATTTGGTTAGGGTCCCCTGTAGCCCAGACCGGCCTTTAACTAAACAGCTATAAGAAGACCTTGAATTTCTGATTCTTCTGATCCACCTCTTATCAACTGAGCTATACTCCCAATCCATCAAACTCCTTGTTTTGAACGATGGTGGCATCAACAAGGAATTGAACCAAAACCAAAAGGAGAAGGCTTGGCTCCACTGAGTTCCTGGGACTGTGCCAGTGTATTGGCACTATGCAAAGAATACCCACCTGAGCACCTTGGCACATGACTTATTAGTCTGGCTGTACTTAAGAGATTGTCACTAGAGAACCAAACCAATTATTATTTTAGGCGAGGTCTGAGACTGGCAACCAGAATTTTTTTAGAAAAATGTTAGAAAGCACATGTATGATTGTGGTTTGTGTGGGTGGAGAACCTCTGTCAATGTGCTCCTCAAAAGAGGGGGTGGGGGATAGATGAGGAATTCACCATGTCTGGGTATCTACCACTCCCCACCCATAAATTGAGTTGCTGTACTTTACCAGTGCAAGAAAAAAATAGTTAGAACACATTTGGGGTTCAAGATCAAATAGGAGTCCTTTTGGCAATGCTTTCACAGAATTGCATCCATTTAAGTGCAATGTTTGTAAATTCATACTGATCAAGGAAGAAAGGAAATGGGAGGGAAGGGAAGGGGAGAGGAAAAAAAGAGGAAGGGAGGGGAGCATCTTCCTGGAAAGAAAACGGAAAGGAAAAATATCCTGCTTAATGAAATTCCACCTTTTGTATGTATGCCCAAGAATTCTTAAGTTGTGTTTATGTGTAATATATATATATATATATATATATATATATATATATATATATATATATATATTATATACTATATCTATATACTCTAAAGCTTGCTGAATAATGCTGAATAGTGGTGTTTCAATGTCTTCCTCATATTTCAACTGAATTATTTTTAGGCCCTAATCTAAACCTAATTCTTATCAGTATATGGTGGTTTTTCTTGTTTTGAATGTGTGGTTTTATTTTCTTAGTTAACAGTGTGTACACAGTCCCTTACACCAGGGTCATCATGCTTGGGTCTCTGAAAAAGTAATAACAATAATAGTGCTAATAATTTTAATTACTAAAATGAAAGTAACTGAGTGCATTGTACAATCATCTCAGATGCTCTTTTTAGACAGGACATTTTATCATGAAATTTTTTTTCATGAGGCATAAAATGCCTTTTAAGCGTAGTGCTTGTTTACAACATTCTCTTGAAAACAAGGTTCAAGATGCATCCTGAACACATAACATCAAATGATGTACAGAGAGGACATATTCAGCTTTGCAGATATGGTCTCCTAGGGATAAGTATGGCAGGATGCAAAACCCAAGATTTTCAAATGATACGACATCTCATAAAACTTAATGCAAATATAGTTTCTTTCCAGAAAATGAACATGTACATGAAAACAACTATTTATAAAGCAGGTATACAATGAATGTTAGGAGGGGCACCAGGTTAAAAATTAACACCAAATAAGTAGCACTGTTGCTGTATCTGTAATTTCTACGTTCTTTGGAAAGCAGAGACAGGAAGACCGTTAACCCCTGTATTTAAGGCAGAGCATCTGCATGCTTTGCTTCTCCTGTTCCTTTTCTTTCTCCTCCTCCTCCTCCTTTACCTCATATATGTGAAGCATATGTTCTACCTCTGTTCTGTATTCCTAGCTTCTGTACAACAAAGGCAGATACTGATAGTCTTTACATATGATAAAGCCAGATGATAAACCTCACTAAAACTTGAAGGAAGTAACTTGGTATGGGATAAATGAAAGAGAACACAGAGAAGGCAACAGGCATAGAAGAGGCTGTCTTATTAATAGCAGTAAATAAACAAAATAAAAAGACTTCAGGAGAAGTTTATTACAGATGGCACAATGGCTGGCATTAACAAATAAAATGCTGTGTGCTCCCATCATCTATGTGGGAATTCTGTATTACTTTCAGATTATGAAGACTTTGTTAATGGCATTTACTCTTTAAAAGGTTATTTGTTACCCAATACCTAATTTCTGAACACACAAATATAATTCATGCAAACACCATTCTGTCTCTATAAGCTTATAGTCTTGTGGGGTAATCCACCATAAACAAACCCATAGACCATGCATACAAATGTATAAATCACTATACATTCCACAATGAAAACTAAAGAAAAGCAATAGGGACCTAACACCCCAGAAGGGATAAAGAACATATGTATTCAATAATAATAATAATAATAATAATAATAATAATAATAATGATTAAAGAGGAAGCCAGAGAGGCTGAAGTGATGGCTTACTGATGAAAAATACTTTCTGTGAGGCTGAGAGATGGCTAAGAGGTTGAGAGCACTGGATGTTCTTCCAGAGGCATGAGTTCAATTTCCAGCAACCACATGGTGGCTCACAACCATCTATAATGAGATATGGTGCCCTCTTCTGGCACGCAGGTGTACATGCACACAACATTGTGTATGTAATAAACAATAAATCTTAAAAAAAAGAAACCAAAACTATGTTTTCTTTTGTTTTGTTTTGTTTTGTTTTGTTTTGTGTGTGTGTGTGTGTGTGTGTGTGTGTGTTTTGTCTTTTGCAGACCTCCTAGCATGTCCATCGTGGTTGACAATCTTCTGTAGTTCCTGTTTCAGGAATTTGATGCCATGTGACCTCCTGGGATATAAGACATACTTGTGGTACACTTATACACTATACATACAAGTAAAATGCTCTTATCACTCATCTATGCAAAAGATAAAAATACCTCCCCCCTGAAAAAAGAAATCAGTGGGCATAGTGGCACACACTGGATCTCTGTGTTTTTGAGGCCATTCTGGTCTACAGACCTAGTCCAGTCCAGGCAAAGCTACAAAGAAACCCTGTCTCGAAAAGCAAAACAAATAACAACAAAACAATACAAAAACAAACAAACGAAAACGATCATAAAGCAATTGTGGTGACACATGCCTGTAAATGGCGCACCACGAAGGTCAGGAATGAAGGTCAACCTGGACTATAAGAAACTGTCTCAAAAACAACACAGAAGCAACAACAACAAAACAGCACAAGAATCTGTGTGTCTTGGATGCTTTGGGACATTCATGTTTTTTATCCTAATTCTTGGCTCTCTATAGGAAGCTATTGAGGAGTGTAGTTGTTTGAATGAAAATGGCCCCTATAGTCTCATATATTTGAAAATATGGTCCCTCATTGGTGGAAAAATTAGGAAGTGTGATCTTGTTGAAGAGCTGTGTCACTCTGGGTGGGCTTTGAGGTTTTAAAATTCCACATCATTCTCACTTAGCTCTTTGCCTCATACTTATAGATTAGGATATAAGCTCTTAACCACTGTTCGCTCTGGTGCTCTGCCTGCCATTACTGTCTGCCACCATGGTCTCTGCCATGCTATTCATGGACTTAACATCTGAAACTCTAGGTACCCAAACAACTGTTTCTTCTATAAGCTGCCTTGGTCATGATATCTTAGCACAGTGATAGAAAAGTAACGAAGACAAGTGGTTTGAAAACAGGATAGAAATGATTTGATATACACTTAACTCAAAGATCTTTTTTGTCCTGTAAAATTAATGGTAATATTTCAAAAATTTAAACATACACACATTTTTATGCACTGCCTGGGGATGGGTCCATATGGTCTTGTTCTTGATTCCCAGCATAACTTAAAGGGAAACTTACACAATGTTTTGAGTCCGTGATGTCCTTCAGATGAAGGAAGAGGATGTCCTCAAATTCCTTGCCACAGGAACCCAGTTAGGTGGCACCAACCTTGAATTTCAGATGAAGCAATACATCTGCAAAAGGAAGAGTGATGGTATCTACATCATAAATCTGAAGAGGACCTGTTGCTTGCAGCTCAGGCTATTGTTGCCATTGAGAACCTTGCTCATGTCAGTGTCATCTCCTCCAGGGACACTGGTGAGCAAGCTATGCTGAAGTTTGCCACTACTCCAATTGCTGCCCCTTTCACACCTGGAACGTTCACTAACTAGATGCAAGCAGCTTTCAGGGAACCATGGCTTCTAGTGGTAACTGATCCCAGGGCTGAAACCAGCCCCTCATGGAGGCCACTTAGGTCAACCTGCCCACCATCACTCAGTGCAACACAGATTCTCTTCTGCTCTATGTGGACATTGCCATCCATACAACAACAAGGGAGTTCACTCAGTGGGACAGATGTGGTGGATGCTGGCCCAGGAAGTACTGCTCATACATGGCACGATCTCCCATGAGCAGTCATAGGAGGTTATGCTTGATCTTTACTTCTACATAGACTCAGAGGAGACTGAGAAAGAGTAGCAGGCTGCTGCTGAGAAGGCCATGAGCAAGGAGGAATTCTAGGGTGAATGGACTGTGCCAGTTCCTGAGTTCACTGTCGCTCATCCCAAGGTGGCAGACTGGTCTGAGGTTAAGCAGGTGCCCTCTGTACCCACCCAGCAGTTCCCTACTGAAGACTGAAGTACCCAACCAGCCACTGATGACTGGTCAGTTCTCTCACAGCACAGGGTACTGAGTGGGTTGGAGCCACCACTGAATGGTCCTGAGCAACTCTGCAGACACCTGAGCAAAGGGAAAATAGGTGGAAGGAAAATCAAGTTCCTAAAAGCTAAACACACACACACACACACACACACACACACACACACACACAGATGATTTTACAAACAATAATTTTGAATATTGGGTGTAATGATGCACTTTCAGGAGGTTGGGGCATAAGGATTTTAGCTTGGGGTATATAGTGAGATTATGTCAACAATGATGACAACACAACAGCAACCAGAGATTGTTTTGAGGGTGGGGTGTGTAGCTCAGTGGTAAATCATGTACTAAGCATGCACAGGTAGTTCTAGGCCCCATTGTCAGCTCCAAAATACCAACAACAAAAGCAGAATATCAGGGCTCAGAGGTTAAAACGTCTGGCTGGTCTTCTAGTGGTCCTGAGTTCAATTCCTAGCAACCACATGGTGGTTCACAACCACATATACTGGGTTATGATGCCCTCTTCTGGCATGCAGGTGTATATGCAGGTAGAGCACTCATAAAAGAAAAACAATAACAAAAAAAAAAAAAAAAAAAAAAAAAAAACCCAGGCTGGAGAGATGTCTCCGAGGTTAAGAATACAAGCCAGTCTTTTGGAGGTGCTGAGTTCAATTCACAGCAACCATATGATGGCTCCCAACCATCTATAATGAGACCTGGTGCTCTCTTCTGCGGTGTATGTAGAATAAACAAATAAATCTAAGAAAAACCCAAATTTTGAAATCCTTAACTTTTGAACAAGGGGTCTTTCACTTTCATTTTGCACTGGACTCTCCAAACTATGTTGCCAAGGCCTCTTTAGCAAACATGCAATCTAAGTAAGAGCAACCTGCTAAGGTACACAGTACCTATTTATGCTGTAGCCACTAGAGTCATGGGTACTTCAGAAAAAAATGTCAAGACTAAAAGGCCTAGGACACAGTCTATCAACCATATCTGAATTTCTCTTTCCTGCATCCAAAACATAGTTTAAACTGAAAATGGTGTGCTTCGTACACAAACTTTTTTTTTTTTCTTCTCAAGACAGGACTTTTCCGTGTAGCCTTGGCTGTCTTGGCTTTGTAGACCAGGCTGGCCTTTGTAAACATACCTGCCTCTGCTGCTCTGAGTGCTGGACTCACAGGTATGCACCACAGCACCTGGCTTACAGATTTAATTTTAAGACAGGCTCAATAGCCTGCTTTTTGTCTTTAGGTTTTCTATATAAGGGCTTGGAATGTGGCTCAGTTGGTAAAGTCTTGCTTTGCATCCATGAAACCTTGCATTTGGTACATTTTACAGGTGTGTACCTGTAATCCAAATAAGAAAGTGCAATCAGGAGGATCAGAAGTTCAACTTCATCTTTGTGTACTTGGCAAGTTTTAGACTAGCCTGATATATGTAAAACCTGATCTTAAAAAATAGGTTTTACATATATAAAAACCACCTTTTACATGCATCAAGAAATGAACAAGGAAACAGGTGAGGAAGCTATTATAAACTATCAAGATTAGAGATGACAATGATGTGAGGGTGATGTGGATATGTTGGAAGTAAGAGCAACAGGACTGAATGATGAATATGGGGCTGAGAGAAAGGCCAGTATCAAGGGTAGCAGCCATTAAGATTCTTTCTTAGGCAACTGAATGGTCTGAAATGTGGTGATATATCAGGGAAATTTCCAACACATCTCTCAGTCTTCTTTGTTATGGGTTGGAGAAGCAATCTGAAGGGGCCTGGTTGTGTCTGCTGGATATATGGTCAAATCCAACTCTCAGACTGCCTGCCTGAACTGTAGTGGCTAACCACAAGAATCACTTGCAATGACTGTACAGTGAAACCACTTACTCCTCTGTAGCTCACTGGGGGTGTACCAGGGTGAGAAATACTCCCACTAGCAATCAGCTCCATTTTGTCTTCTAAGGCAAAAAAGGCTCTAGTCTCTCTTATGCAGCTTCATCACTATGCTGTATAGCCTTCCTCCCTTGTGGCTCCCAGCTTTCAGAAAAACAAATCTGAACTTGCTTTGTTCTTGCCCTTGTTAGTGAAAGGTGATGGTAGCTAACTTAGGAGGTGGGATGGCCTTCAGCCAACCTCAGCAATCAGGCTCCCCTGTCCAGGCTTATCAGTTTCAGCAGCCTGGCAGTTGTTGGGTGAGAAATCAAAGTATAGTTTTAGTGGATGCTAATGTGTTCATGTGTAGATAGGAACACACAGTACTTTTAGGCCTTTACCTAATGTCATGGGGAAAACTTTATTTACAAAACAACAATTTACATATCCACTAGTCTATTTAAGACCTTAATAAAATAAGCATACTCAAGAAGGTAGTGCTCAATTCTAGGTTTGAAAAACAACTTGGATAAAGAAAAAGAAAGAAATCAAAATAAACTTGCAGGTTGGGAATGTAGTTTAGTATTAGTAGGAAGAACAATGATTACCTCAGGTTAATGCCAATATTTGCAAATATAATTTAAATAATATGCATTTAAAGAGTAAATGGGGGGCTAGAAAGACGGCTCAGTGTTTAAGAGAACTTGATTATCATCCAAAGAACTAAGTTCAGTTCCTAGCATCATGCTGGGTAGATCACAGTTGCCTCTAACTCCAGCTCTGGGGACTCTGACACCCTCTTTTGGTCATCACAAGCAGACCCATACATATGTACACATAGAGTTACACACACACACACACACAGAGAGAGAGAGAGAGAGAGAGAGAGAGAGAGAGAATAAACATAGATCTTAAAAAAAGGTAAAATGAAAATCCTACCATTACAAAGTCAATCCAAAATGGATCAAAGGCCCAAATATAAGAGCTATAATTATGTGTGGCTTACATAGAAGTGGATCTTCATGATGTTAAATTCAATAATTAATTCTTAGATATAAAAATAATATAAAACCAATAAAAGTTTTTATTTCATCAAAGTAAAATATTTTTGTCAACCAAAGGGCAATATCAAGAAGATAACATAACAGTCTACAGGAAGAGCAACTGCAGAGTTTATATTTAATAGAAATCTTGTTTTTAGAGTAAACAAACACATACATACACACACATAAAACCCAAACTTGGCTGGGTTAGGGGTATGGCTCAGTACAACAGAGCCTACCTAGCATGGGAGAAGCCAAGGTTTGGAGCCTCAGCAGGGTGGGGTAAGGGTGTGGTTAGGCAAAGGACTTGACTAGACATTTCTCCAAGGAAGATTTAGAAATGGCAGACATACACAAGAAAAAATGGTGAACACTGTGAGTCATTAAAGAAATATAAATCAGAAGGACAGTAAGACATCTCCTCAGCTAGACCTGGTGGTCAATTCCATGTTGTTAACCTCAGTATTGGGGGCGAAAATTAGGCAGGAGTATCCAGAGTTTAAGAGTAAACTAGGAAAAAAAAAGAGTAAACTAGGTTACAGATTAGTTAGGTCTCTAGTGAGACCCTGTCTTAAAAGCAACAGCAAAGTTAATAATTCATACTTATTTGGCCAGGCAGTTGTGGGGCACACCATTAATCCCAGCACTCACTCAGGAGTATGAGGCAGACAGATCGATGGGTTTGAGGCCAGCCTGGTCTACAGAGTGAGTGCCAAGGCTACACAGAGAAACCCTGTCTTAAAAAGCAAGCAAACAAAAACTAAACCAAAACAACAAAAACCTCAAACAAACAAACAAACAAAAAGTAATCCATACCTCTTAAGATGCTTATAATATTAAGAAAAAAAAAAAAAAAAAAAAAAAAAAAAAAACAAAAACAAGAAACCAAGTGTTGACAAAGATATAAAGTTTGAAATAAAGTTAGAATCCTTGTTCAGTGCTGGTAGGTAAAGTCATTACCATATGTAATTCACTACTGCCCATCTGTGCTACTCCTAAGGATATACCAAGAGAATTCCAAATTGGTACTCAGAGACATTTTTTTTTTTCTTTTAAGATTTATTTTCCCCTTTCTCCACAACCTCTCCAACATGTGTTGTCATTTCTGTTTTTCATCTTGGCCATTCTGATGGGTGTAAGGTGAAATCTTAGGGTCGTTTTGATTTGCATTGCCTAATGGCTAATGATGTTGAGCATTTCTTTAAGTGTTTCTCTGCCATTCTATATTCCTCTACAGAAAATTCTCTGTTTAGCTCCGTTCCCCATTTTTTAATTTGTTTACTTGTTTTGCTGCTTTTCAGCTTCTTTAGTTCTTTATATATACTGGATATTAGCCCTCTGTCAGATAGAGGGTTGGTGAAAAAGGGAACCCTCCTCCATTGCTGGTGGAATGTAATCTGGTACAACCACTTTGGAAGTCAATCTGGCGCTTTCTCAGACAATTAGGAATAGCGCTTCCTCAAGATCCAGCTATACCACTGCTAGGCATATACCCAAAATTTGCTCAAGTACACAATAAGGACATTTGCTCAACCATGTTTTAGCAGCTTTATTTGTAATAGCCAGAACCTGAAACAACCCAGATGTCCATCAACAGAGGAATGGATACAGAAATTGTGGTATTTCTACACAATGGAATACTACTCAGCAATCAAAAAGGAGGAAATCATGAAATTTGCAGGCAAATGGTGGGATCTAGAAAAGATCATTCTGAGTGAAGTATCCCAGAAGGAGAAAGACAAACATGGAATATACTCGCTTATATAGACCTAAAAGATAGGATAAACATAATGAAATCTAAAGAAGATAATCAAGAAAGCAGACACGGGTATGATGATCTATCCTCATTTAGAAAGACAAATGGGATGTGCATTGAGCGTATGGCGGAGTCTACCGCAGAAAGCATCTGAAAGACTCTACCTAGCAGTGCTCCAAAATAGATACTAAGACTCACAACCAAACCTTCGCAAAGTGCAGGGAATCATATGAAAGAAGGGGAGTTTGATGTGGAGAGGATAGGAACTCCACAAGGACCAAACGTATCTGGGCACAGGGTCTTTTCTGAGATGGACACTCAACCAAAGTCCATGAGAGGATAAAATCTAGAACCTCTGCTCAGATGTGACCCGTGATAGCTCAGTAATCAATTGGTTTCCCACAGTAAGGGGAACAAGGACTATTTCTAACATGAACTCAATGACTGGCTCTTTGACCTCCCCACCTCCCAAGGGAGGAGCAGTCCTGTTAGGCCACAGAGGAGGACTTTGCAGCCAGTCCGGAAAATACCTGACAAAAAGCGAGTCATATGAAAGGGGGAGGAGGTCCTCCCTATTAGTGGACTTGGAAAGGGACAGGGAGGGAGATGAGGGAGGGAGGGTGAGATTGGGGAGGGAATGAGGGATACAGCTGGGATACAGAATTAACAAAATGTAACTAATGAGAAAAATAAAATTATGGAAAAAAAAAAAAAAAAAAAGAAATTCACCATGTCTAGATATCTAAAACCTTCCCCCAGAAAATGAGTTGCTTTACTTAATCACCACTGCAAGAAAAAAAATAAATAACTAGAATGCATTTGCGGTTCAAGGTCTAAAAGTGAGGCAGCAGGGGTCCTTTGGGCAATGCTCTCTCAGAATTGCATCCATTCAAGTGCAATGTTTGTAAATTCACACTGAGCAAGGAAGGAAAGGAATGGGATGGAAGGGGAGGGGAAAAAGGGGAGGGGAGGGAAGAAACATGTTCAAAATCTTCCTGGAAAGAAAACAGAAAGGAAAAAAAATCCTGTTTAATGAAGTTCTACATTTGTGTGTTTGCCCAAGAATTCTTAAGTTGTGTTTATATGTACATCCTTTCATCATATATGTATATATATGATATATATATATATATATATATATACATACATACGTGTGTGTGTCTGTATGTGTGTGTGTGTGTATACTCTAAACGATTGCTGAATAATGGTGTTTCCAACTGAATTGGAATTTCAACTGAATTATTTTTGGGCCCAAAATCTAAACCTAATTCTTATCAATATTTAGAGGTTTTGCTTGTTTTGAATGTGTGGTTTTATTTTCTTAGTTAACAGTATGTACACCAGGGTCATTATACTTGGGTCTCTAAAAGGTAATGTAAAACAATAAATAGCATTAATAATGTTAATGACTAAAATGAAGGTAACTAAGTGATTGTACAATGAACTCAGATGTTCACTTCAGACATGTCATTTTATGATGATTTTTTTTGATGAGGCACAAAATGCCTGTTAAGCTTAGGGCTTGTTTACAACATTCTCTTGAAAACAAGGTTCAAGATGCACCCTGAAGTCATAACATCAAATGATATACACAGAGGACACAATCAGCTTTGCTAATATAGTCTCCTTGGGATAAGTATGGAGGATGCAAAGCCCAGGACATTTTCTGAGGATCTGACCTCTCATAAAATTAATGAAAACATAGAGGTTTCCGAAAATGAACATGTACATGAAACCAACTATGTATAAAGCAGGTAGAATGATTGTCAGGAGAGGGACCAGGTTAAAAACTAACACCAAATAAGTAGCACTGTTGCTGTACCTGTAATTTCTATCTTATCTGGAAGGCAGAGACAGGAAGACTGTTAACCCCTGTATTTAAGGCAGAGCATCTGCATAAAGAAAAGCAATGCTTTGCCTCTCCTGTTCCTTTTCATCCTCCTCCTCTTCCTCCTCTTTCTTTACCTCATATATGTGAAGTAAATGTTCTACCTCTGAGCTATATTCCTAGCTTCAGCACAAAACAGACAGATATAGTCTTTGAATATCATAAAGCCAGGTGCTAAATCTCACTAAAGCTGAAAGGAAGTAACTTGTTATGGGATAAATGAAAGACAACACAGAGAAGGCAACAGGCATAGCGGAGGCTGTCCTAGCAACTACAGTAACAGAACAAAATAAAGACTTCAGGAGAAGTTTATTACAGTTAGTACAATGGCTGGCATTAGCAAATAAAATGCTCTGTGCTCCCATCCTCTAGGTGGGAATTCTGTATTACTATCAGATTATGAAGACTTTGTTAAAGGCATTTATTTGTTAAAAAGGTTGTTTGCCCTTCCCCAGATAGTTACTGTTTGCGAATTAGGTACCCAATACTGTGCTTATTCGTGAACATACAAAAATGATTCATGCAAACATAATTCTTTGTCTATAAGGTTACAGTCTTGTGGGGTAATCCACCATAAAGAAACCCATACACCATGCATAGAAATGTATACATCACTATAAATTCCACTATGAAACCTCAAGAAAAGCAAGAGGGACCTAACACGCCAGAAGAGATAAAGAACATACATATTCAAAGGCTGAGAGTTGAGAACCTTTTAGTTCAGTAGTTGAAATGAAAGAAGGTGAATTTGTTTGGAATGTACTAGGGAAGAAGAAAGGAATTATAATAATAATAACAACAATAATAAAGATTAAAGAGGAAGCCAGAGGGGCTGAAGAGATGACTCAGTGATGAGTATTACCTTCTGTGGGGCTGGAGAGATGACTCAGCTGCTCTTCCATAGGTCATGAGTTCAATTCCCAGCAACCACATAGTGGCTCACAAACATCTAAAATGAAATCTGGTGCCCTCTTTTGGTATTCAGGTGTACGTACAGATGGAACATTGTATATGTAATAAAAATAAATCTTAAAACAAAACAAAAGAAATCATTCCCTGCTTTTTTGCAGAGTTTCTAGCATGTCCATGGTGGCTGACCATCTTCTGTAGCTCCTGTTTTAGGGAATTTGATGACATATGACCTCCTGGAATATAAGGCACTCATGTAGTATGCATATATATATATATATATATATATATATATATATATATATATGCAAGTAAAGTACTCATATCTCTCATCTACGCAAAAGATAAAAATACCTACCCCCCCAAACCCACCCCACAAAAAGAAGAGGTCAAACAAACCAGATGTGAGTTCAAGGCCATCCTGGTCTACAGAGCCAAAGCTACACAGGGAAACCCTGTCTTGAACAGCAGAACAAAACAAACAAGATCATAAATCAAGTGTGGTGACACATGCCTGTAAATAGAGCATCAGGAAGGTCAAGAATGAAGGTCAACCTGGACTATATGAAACTGTCTCAGAAACAAAACAGCAGCAACAACAACAAAACCTCACAAGAATCTGAGTGCCCGAGATGCTTTGGGATATTCAAAATTTTTATCTTAATTCTTGGCTACATAGGGAGCTATTGAGGAGTGTAGTTGTTTAAATGAAAATGACCCCTACAATCTCATATATTTGAAAATCTGGTCTCCAGTTGGTGGAACTGTTTTGGAAAAATTAGGAAGTGTGATCTTGTTGAAAAGGTGTGTTCCTGTGGGTGGGCTTTGGGGTTTTTAAATCCCACACCATTCTCAGCTCTTTTCCTCATACTTGTAGATCAGGATGTAAGCTCTCAGCCACTGTTCTGTTTGGTGCTCTGCCTGCCATTCCTGTCTGCCACTATGGTCCTTTACCATTATGGTCATGGACTTACCTTCTGAAACTCTAGGTACCCAACCAACCATTTCTTCTATAAACAGCCGTGTTCATGATATCTTAGCACAGTGATAGCAAAGTAGCTTTGATGTACACTTATCTCCAAGATCCTTTTGTCCTGTAAAATTAATAACAAGATTTCAGACATTTCAGGCTTCACAGCGCCCTGACCCAGAAGGCAGAACCTACTCTGGTGGGGCGGGGGGAGGAGCTGGCGCGAAGAGCAGCGCAGGCGCAGTGCGCGCCTCCATTGTCAAGCGTGACAGAAGCGCTGTTGCTATGGCTACAGTCGCTGAAGGGAAAATGCTGAGCTGGTCCCGTGCGGGGTGGGCAATGGCAGCGAGGGTTGGCAGTGGGAACCCGCTTCCTGGGCGCGGTGGCGGCGGTCGTGGTCTGGCTAGTGGACTACTTCATTGTGGTAGGCTGAGATTAGGAGAAGCCAGGTAAGGGTGTGGGGCGGGCCCTGTCACTGTGCTCCGCCTCCGCCCCTGGGCTCCGCCTTTGCCCTGGACTCCGCATCCACCCATGGGCTCCGCTCCCACATCCCTGGGGTCCTCCTTCATCCCAAGGCTCCGTCTTCCTCCTCCCCGGGCTCTCAAGGCCAGTTTCAGTGATCCTAAAAATGGAATCTAGGGCATACTACATGCTAAGCAAGCATTCTTATCAATAGAGCTGCATCTACAGCCTTAGCAATAACATTTTTGTTTATATTGAGATGTCAAGTACACTTTGTTCATTCATTCATCTGTTGGTGGCTATTTATGTTTCTAGGTGGTTATTCAGAATAAAATAGATATTTGACAGGATCTTTGAATATTGGCATGATTTTATTTTTCTTGGGTTAACCCAGAAAAATTCTTAGATCATGGGCAAATATCTGCTTAAGTTTATATGAAACTGTCAATGGGTTGGTTGTCCCCTCTCACCCAAGCAGTCTCAATGTTGATGTTCTGGCTTCCGCTGCCCCCAACTCACCAATTTTGGCATTTCAGATCCTGTGCCCCTCAGATCTGGTGTGCTTTTGTCACCAACATCTTGGATTACCCTCCTCTGCACTTTCTTATAACAAATCTTAAAGTCCATGGAACATTCACTCTGAAATTCCCAAAGGAACAAGAATAGGCCAAGAATCAATCTTCTCATATGTAAAGGCAAGCCAATAATCAAGCATTTTATTTGAACAGTTTTTCACAATTTTTCTTCTATATCTTGTTCTTTTATTTTAGTCCTTAATTGAAATAATAAGCAATAAACATTACTTGTGTAAATTTGATAATGTCTTCATTTCCTGTGCAATAGTATTTGTCTGTTACTTTTTAATTCATTCTTACACAATTTTTGAAGACAAGAACAGCATGCAGTAGTTCTATAGCAAAGTGATATGTATGACATCTAGATAATCAATGTTCTTTCTGTGCAAGCATGACAATATAAATTTGATTCTCAGAATTCACAGAAAAGTGAAAGTGTGTGTTAAATAAGATGGCGCTTGCTTCCCACATGTAGCTGTCATTGCTTTGTGCAAAGACACCATGAAGTTAATTGCTTAAACAAGCTTAAGCTCATGTAAATGTACTCCATTATTTATTTTGCTTCCACACAGGAAGGTGTCTAGAAGTACACTACCAAGTTCAGTCATATATAAAGACACCTTAAGCAAAACTTTGCTAACTGCCTTCAGTTCGTGTTATATTATCTTGTGCAAAGACTCCATGTGGGTCAGTTGCTTAAAAAAGCTGAGTGATGGCAAACTGAAATCTGAGGAATGGATTTTAAGGGTGTGAGATATTGATGAATGAATCCAGAACCTCTTGAATGAAGGGACTACAATGTTTTCCTGAAGAGGGAGCCTGACAAATCCCCTAAAAGTTTTACTTTCAGCATTTCTGCAATCCTTCCCCACACCTACTACAGTTCACAAGCATAATTTCATACAAGGGTAAAGAAAAAAAGTTTTTTTGTATCTATTGTATGCTAGTTATGAATTAATATGGATTCCTGGAGATACCAAGAAATATTGCAGCACTTTACATAAAGTAGCAGCCTCAGGAGGTCAGGTGTTTAATAGAGTTTTGGTCAACACCCAAATTACAATAGGTCTAGTGCTCCTCTAACTCATCCAATAGGTATTTACCCAGTCCTAGAAGGTATAATGGGAGTAGATTACATAAAAAGTAGCAGGATTTTCACATTGGCACCTGTACCTGTGGAGGTGTTATGGGTTCAGGAATAGCTGCACACTAACCACTCAAACACCAAACTGAGACTAATGGAAGTTATTGAATGCTAAACAAAAATTGACCATTCCGGACCAGAATATGATGGAATCAGGAGCCAGAATATGATGCTGGTTTGTTTCGAAGTTAGGGTTTTTATTCATAAAAACATAACCAGGTAACAACCAGGTAACCAGGTGTATGAAAAAAGATTGAGCCACGGACATGGAAATCTTTCCACTTCTTTTTTTTTTTTTTCTTCATAGACTTAAAGTTCTTGTCATATATGTCTTTCGTTTGCTTGGTTGGAGTTACAGCAAGATATTTCATTTTATTTGTGACTATTGTGAAGGGTGTTGTTTATATAATTTCATTCGTAGCCTATTATTTTTTTTTTTGTATACAGGAGGACTACTGATTTTTTTAATTTAATTTTGTATCAATCACTTTGCTGAACATGTTCATCAGCTGTAGGAAATCTCTGGTAGAATTTTCAGGGGTCGGTTGTGTATACTATCATATCATTTATGATTAGTGATTGTTTGACTTCCTACTTACCGATTTGTATCCCCTTAATCTCCTTTACTTATTTTATTGCTTTAGCTAATTTTGTCTATAGAACTGTCTTTGTACATATAAACTCTTTTAATAAGTTTTCTACCATAAAAGAATATTCCTCCTTCAATTTGGTACATACCTTTGCTGACTAAAACATCTTGACTAACAATTATGATGTTTTGGGAATTAGAGTATATCTTTTGATTTCCTTCTTATGTTAAAGTTTATGTCAAACACTTTGGTATTATTTAATAGGCTTGCAGCATGTGTAAGTTACTTGATCTTTGTCAATGCAACTTTTAATAACAGTTTTTAAGATTTTGTGTTTCTAATGTTTTAACATAATACATTGTTAAGGTTTGCAAGCCAATCCAGGAAATTGACCAGGAAGGATGATTGAAAGGAAAAGAAATAGGGGAGGGAGCCCAGTATTTCTTCTCTAGAATTAGAGACTAGCTCCATGGCTGCTAAGGAGGAAAACTTAAAATGACTTTTTTTTTTCCCTTACTAAAAAAGGCAGCATCTAGCCAAAAGTGCAAAGGGTTGTAAAAAGGGGGCTGTTTGTTCTGAGATTAGCTCCTGACATACTTAAAGGAGATCCAAGGAGCCCTTCTTCAGTTACCAGGAACTGGGCATTTTTAATGTAGTAACTGGAACACTAAAAACAGCAGCCAAGTGTGTTAACTTATGGGACAGGGGGCGAGGAGTTGACGTCACAAAGCTAATGCCTAATTGTGATGCCAGGGACAGTATGGTGTGCGAGAGAGATTTACAGACACCAGAACCAGGGGAAAGGCTGTGTAAGGTCTGAGGACAAAGATGTGCCACAGCGGCCTGCAGCACCTAGAAGATGCTTCCAGAGCCTATTTCCAGGGTCCTAGCCAAGCCACCAGGTGAGAAGCTTAGGAACACAGGCTTATGATGGTGGGAACAGCAGTCATGGGATTCTGGGATTTGTAGGCAACAGCTGAGCCACAGTTCAGGCAGCCTACGGGGAGAGACACAGACTCGTGACTACAAGCAATCCCCGGATGCATCGCGCCGCCTGGACGCCATTTTTGTAGTTCTCAGAATCCCAGAAGTCCTTGCTCCGAATCCTTGTTTGTAGTTCTCAGGCGGAGGGGGGGGGGTCTCTGGCGCGAAGCATCTTGGGACCTTTGGGACTTCCGTGACCAGCAGGAGCGCCGAAGTGAGAAACGAAGGGATGAAGGTCCGTCTGTGAGTAGAGGGTTTGTGTTTACATCCCCGTGGCGGGGGCCAGGAAGATGGCAGGGCAGCCTCGGTGCCTCCGAGCCTGGAAGTCTCTACTATGCGCGGCGGATCTGGAAGCAAAGCCATAAGGGGCGGGACTTCCGCCAGAGACGCGCTGCTGTCCGGAACGGTTTTCCCAGGTCAGCAATCTTCTTATCCCAAGCAGTTATGAATTCATAGTCCTGCTCACACGTGGGGTGGGGGCGGGAAGGAAGGGGAGTAGGAGGGATTTTGGGGTTCCCCGCTTCTGTCCACTCCTGGACTTCCATCTATCCGCCTGGAGTCCCTGAGCGGCTCGGCAGAATCGCAGGCAGGGGGATGGTGGGACGAGATATTGATTGTTCTGGCGTCCTCTGCTGGCCTGCAGGTGCACGAGCAGGGAGGATCCTATAGATAATTTTTAGGGGGCTGGGGGTTGAGTAGGTAAGGTGCGCTGGGCTTAGTTGTTAGGGTCCTGGGGACTCAGTACAGAAGGATCTGGCCACCTCTGCTGTTCTAAAGGCATATACATATGGGCAAAGAGAACAAGTAAGAGATGGAGGAGGAAGAAGAGGGAAGGAAGGAGAGAGAGAAGAAAGAAAAGGAAGGAAAGAACGAAAGAAATCTGTGTGGCTTTGCAGAAAAACAACCAGCTAATTGAAACTTGGGTACTATTTAGTGTTGATTTGCTGAATTTGAAACAACATACACAGGTAAAAGTGCAGGTATTCTGTACTCACATAAGTAACTGAAGTTTTTCCACATGGTAAATAAATTATTTTCAACCAGAAGGAAGGTGTAGAACATGGCAAACCAACACATTTTATTTTGAGTCCCTATCAAATAGTAATGACTTGATGAACTTTTTCAGAGGAAGCTTCTCATATTTGAAAACAAGAGCTATCCCTGGCTTAATGAGCTATTTCTAGTCTTCTACAGCCTCCCAGTACCCAGGAGATTTTTACTTCCATAAATTCTGGATTGACAGGTTTGATTGCATCTCCTGCTTTGCTATGTGAAAATCATGACCAATGCCCAATTTCTATAGAGATTAAACCAGAAGAAAATGATGTGGTGACCCTTTCTGAGCCCAGCTATTCCATATGGAATGCAGTGTCCCGTGCCCTCCATAAAACGCTGTTGAACAAAATTGAAATGGGATCTAAAGCATACAGAAACATGGACCGGCTTTTTTCATGCCAGGTAAGCCTCACTGGTAAGCAAGGGTAGCATCAGATCTTATATTATTGGTGAATAATTCACTGTCATCAAGCCAATAAAACATTTTCACCTTATAGGTGAAAGTACAAATTAAAATGGAAAAAGGTTCTGTCAACGTGTATGTGTATATATCTGTATCTTAAATGATTTGGAGACTGAAAGCACTCATTTGAAGACATTTAATTTGAATGTCTTTCAACAAATGCTTTCCTAGTGTGAGATGAAATCCTGTAAGATATATGTGTAAATATGTAAAAATATGGCAAGTTCAATAAACAAAATTTTTATGATTTCATGGAATATGTCCAGTGCCATAAGATATATATATATACAAGAGGACTGTATCCAAAGCAACCATTTCAAATAAAATAGAATCTATATTTATGGCAAAAAAACATAAAAAAGATTCTTTTGTGGACAATAAATAGCCTGTCTTAGAGTCAGAAAAAAAAATTCTGCTCAGTTCCCTCTCTTCATCCACTTCTGCTGTCTATTCCGTTTTCTATTCTGGGTGACATTCTGGCACCCTCCTGTGGACCCTCCTTGTTATTTAGCTTCTTTGGATCTGTGGATTGTAGTACAGTTATCTTGTATTATAGGTCTAATATCCGCTCATAAGTGAGTATATACTATGTGTTTCTATCTGTGTCTGTGCTACCTCACTCAGGATGATTTTTTCTAGTTCAATCCATTTGCCTGCAGTTTCCATGATTTCTTATTTTTAATAACTGATTAGTATTCCATTGTGTAAATATACCAGAAGTACTTTATCCATTCTTCTAGATTTGAGGGACACCTAGGTTGTTTCCAGTTTCTAGCTATTATGAATAAAAAGCTATGAACATAGTAGAACAATTGTTCTTGTTCTATAATGGAACATCTTTTAGATATATTCCCTGGAGTGGTATAGCTGGGTCTGGAGGTAGAACTAGTTCCAATTTTCTGCGAATGCACCAGATTGATTTCCAGAGAAGTTGTACAAGTTTGCACTCCCATCAGCAGTGGAGGAATGTTCCCTTTTTACCACTTCCTCACCAGCATATGTTGTCACTTGAATTTTTTATCTTAGCCATTCGAGTGGTGTAAGATGGAATCCTGGAGTCATTTTGATTTCTGTCTGTCTGATGACTAAGGACTTTGATGATTTCCTGTAGTGCTTTTCAATCATTCAAGATTCCTCTGTGTTGAATTCTCAGTTTAGCTCTGAAGCCCATTTTTAAATTGGATTAGTTGATTTGTTGGTGTTTAATTTCTTAAGTTCTTTGTATATTTTGGATTTTTAATGCTCTGTCTGATGTAAGGTTGGTGTTGCTATTTTCCCAATTTGTTGGCTGACATTTTGTTCGTTTGATAATGTCTTTTGACTTACAGAAACTTTTAAGTTTCTTGAGATCCCATTTATTAATCATTGATCTCAGAGCCTGTGCTGATTTGTTCTATTGTCTCCCATGTTAATGAGTTCCAGACTTTTTTCTACCTTGTCTTCTAAATGATTTAGAGTCTCTGGTTTTATGTCGAGGTCTTTGATCCACTTGGACTTGAGTTTCTGCATGGTGATACAAAGGGGTCAATTTGCATTTTTCTACAGGCAGACATCTAGTTAGACCACCACTATTTGTTCAAGTTGCTGTCATTTTTCTATTGTATGGTTTTGTCTTTGTTGAAAGTAAAGTTTTAGTAGGACTGTGGGTTTATTTCTGTGTCAATTATTCCAATTGTACCGGATTTGTCTTCTCTCAAGGGTGTTTCTTGGTTCTTTGACCATTATTTCTTACCTTTTTTAGACCCATGAGACTTTGGATATTTGTGGGCACCTCTTGCACAAACAGCCAATGTGAAGGTATTTGGGGGAAATCCTAAGAAAAAAACCTATTGTTTTCCTGAGCATATCTTAAATGATAATATAGGAACCATATGCTGAGGTTTTGTTGACCTCACTGTTTGTTCTTGTGAAATATTGCAGACTCTGGAAATCAAGGCAGGGCCAGCATGGCTCCTGTTATCATGCTTTGCCATACTTGATTCCCTTTAGGACACCATCCTAGGGAATTTACTCTTTTCCATCTTCTCTGGAGAGGTGCACCAGCTTGGTTGACCCCATCAAAAAGGAATTCACCAATTCCATTTTGATAACTACGTTATCAAACATAAACAGTGCCCGTAGCATTCTGGGAATTGTATTTCAGCGCCTGCACCACGTTACAGCTTGGTGATAAGCTGAGATGACTGCAAACAATCCCAGAAGTCTTTGCTCTGCATCCCGCCATGTTTGTAGTTCTCATTGAGGAGCCATGCTTGTAGTTCTCACAGAAGCTTGCTGGGGCCACAATGCACTCTGGGATTGTTTGTAGTTCCCTGACTTTGGTGCGCTCTGTATTGATCAACGAAAGGGGTAAATGGCTCCTGTGCTTTGCAGGTTTGTGTTTACAGTTCAGAAACGTGCGGGCCCGGGAGATAGTGGGGAGGCCACCGAGCCAATGTCCTAACTACTGAGTTATCTTCCCAGCTTTTTGTTTATGTCTCAGGAATGCCGCGGAGTGAATATTCTCATAGTTTAAAAACCATTGACAATGGAAAATGCATCACCTACCCAATTTCTCATCTTCACTCATTCAATTTAAGGCCGAACAGCACACACCATGAGCATTTAAAAATTCGCACGTATCTATGCGGTGTCCTGTGACTATCCATTGTGTCTGCAGTGCTCCTGTTGTGCAAAATGCCTTCTTCGGGAGTCTGAGGACACCTGCACTCATTTGCATAGACCCATCTGGCCTCAAACTCATAGAGACCTGCTGCATGAGCTTCCTTCCCACTTTGCTAGCTCTTCAGTCTTGCCATTTACAGTTCAGGGGAACATCCACTGACTCTTGCGGGGAGACATGGACTAGAGAATGCATTAGCAGGGCTATGGGTTCCTGTGAGTCAGGATGGCAATTTCACCACTCATACTGATTTCCAGGGCAACAGAATTTCTTAATCTATAGACAGATTTGGGATTCACAGTGTGACTGTCTTAAGCTAGTGGTATACAAATAACACAGAACTCAGGTTCATTCTGGCCTTTTCAGATGTAGTTTGTTTGTATTGAAGGAACTGAGGATGGCAGGGGTGGCTCCATTTTGTTTCTCAGACTCTATCTTAAGTTGACTGACCTTGGAATGATTTGATCACCACCTTTGGGTTCCAAAAAGGGCCACATGGCCCTCCACCCTGTAGGTTTTGTGCATACCACAAAATGTGTAAATAGATAATTATAACCAGGCTTCCACCCCACATGTTATCATAAATGCCACAGAATGTGTTAGTGGATCCTCCACTCCTCCCAGCTGGCTATCATACAGATTGCTATCTGTAGGTTTAGCCAGGTGGCTTGGAACAATTAACCAAAAGGTTGCTGAACCCCCTACCCAAAACTTATCCTTCTCTGTAACTCTAAGGCTTGGAATCCTCCGCTTGCTGTTTTTTCCTTTAAAAAGTCTGCCTCCCTGAGATTCAGGGCCTCACTTTCTAACCTGCTATGTTGGGGAAGACTGGCGGCCTGATATTTAGTTTGAATAAAGACCCTCGTGTGATTTTCAATGGACTGGACTCCTAGTGGTCTTTTGGTATCTCTCGAATCGGGCACAACATACCTACCTTGTCTTCATAGAAAACTGGGTGCTCTCCCACCCTTTATAGATAGGGGTGCATCTGTCTCCTCCAAGATCCAAAGATCACAGAAAACCAGGTATTCTGTCACCCTTTACATATGGGGGCACATCTTTGGTCACTCAGATGGGTAACTGTCTAGGAAAGAAATAGTCCGAGATAATCATTCTGGAAAATTTTGGTAAAGTCTGCCTCTGTAGCAAGAGGTAGGTGAGGTCTGCCCCCACAGCTAGCAAAGAGGTCATTAACAAATTCCACTCCCAGCCTTTTGGATTGAATGCAGGTATTTTATCTAATGCACTGAGAAGAGGTTCTTCAACTTTTCATTGGTAGATAGGCATTGTTGGACCAGTTGGAACACAGCCTGTGAGCCATTCTAATAAACCCACTTTCTACATATGTACATTCATTCCATTTGTTCTGTTCAGCTAGAGACTCTTTACTAATACAGATGTTTTATTTTGTTTCCCTTCCCATTTGGTTATGGCTGCTAAAAACACTGCTCCACAAAGTTTGTCATCTGCTAACTGTTTTTCTCTCAGGGTGTTCACAGGTACCAGGTGAAATGTAGGTGCAGTTATCTGAGCCCAGTATGAAGCCACAAAACACAAATCTTGTTTCTTGAAATTTCTCTGATAGGGAAGGTCCTCCTCCCCTATCATCTGACCCTAGCCTATCAGGTCTCATCAGGTCTGGCTGCATTGTCTTCCTCAATGGCCTGCTCCCTATTCAGGAGGAGGTGATCAAAGAGCTAGACACTAAGTCATGTCAGAGACGGTCCCTGTTTCCATTACTATGGATCCCACATAGATACTGAGCTACTGTGGGCTACATCTGTGCAGAAGTTCTCGGTTATCTCCATGCATGGCCCTTGATTGGACAATCAGTCATCAGTCTCAGAAAAGACAGATGGAGTGGGGCATGGATGGAAATGAGGGAAGGATGATGAGCCTGGGAGGGATTGAGTGAGGGGGCTACAGCTGGGATACAAAGTGAATAAACTATAACATAAAAAAATTAAAAATATTCATAACATTAAGAAATGAAATGTATAAGGAACACACAGTCCCAACCAAAATTCTGTTATCAGCTTTTATACTTTTTGCCAAGTGTGCATTTTGCATTTATTACAAAACACAATCCATATTGTTTTCTGAGAAGACTATATAACTCCTGTGAGAGTCATTTATCAAATCTAATAAATTCCTTTGTGGTACTTGTAAATCACTATAAACTAGACATTCCACCAAAGATGAATATGATTTAGCACAACTTAAGAATCCTGCAATCATTTTGTCAGAATTGTTTGATTGTACTGAATATGTTCTCTAGATATGTTAATCATCTAGGAATGGGTTTCTTGGAGTATGTGATTCAAACGTTTTATATTTACATTATATATGTGTATATTACTGCTAAAGCATTTAAACACCATGGTAATTTAATAGAGAAGTCACCGAAATTTGTATTTTGTTCTTTAATTATAAAATGTATAAATAATTAAAAATTGTCGGAGGACTCCAAGATGGCGGCAAGCAGAGCGCACCGTTTTGGAGAGGCAGAAGACACGAATCTCCGTAATTGGTGAGTGGAGAGACAATCAAAGCTAGAATTTGAACTTTTGGGCTTTCTAAAGGAGAGGGGCCACCACAGAAGCGTGGATTGCTAGTAGATTTAGATCAGGCGCGGACTTCTCCGGGAAGGAAATAGGGCGCTTCCCTTGCCCGGGCCTCCCGCGGGGAAACCCGCACACAGCACCAGGCAGCTGAGCACAAAACTCACATCCAGGAGATCAAGGCAGCAGAGACAGTGCTCCGGGCCCCATACAGCAGCAGTCTGCTGTAACCACCCGTTGAACACCCAACCCCTCCTGGGACACGTCCCACTCAGGGCCCTCCGGTCCCGAGGATAGTCCCCTCCCCCATCCCGCTGACTTGATCCTGCGGCTTAGACCACAGCAGGAAGTGCAGCGGAGCTCACACCCCAAGAGGCCGGAGCGCAATAGCCCCAGAAACCTCCTCACAGGAGGAGCGCAGGCCCAATCACAGAATTCCAACTACTGAGCGCTAACCACAGAGACTCAGATCCACAATACAATTCTTCCTGGATACCAAAGCCGCAAAGCTCAGTGCCTGGGACCCAAGACGGGCGGAGGCAGGGCTCCAGACCCTGCAGCTGCAGCGGAGAGCAGTAACGGCCTGCTGAACGCCACCACTCAGAGGAGAACACACCCAACCTAGAGCCCCCTCGCTGAGCTCTTGACCCATGGGAACACACTTCCCACTACCACCACCACCCAGATCTACAGGAGTGCACGCACCGCGAAACTCCCACCCGCCAGAGCGCACGCCCAATACAGTGCTAGCCACAGAGACTCAGACCCACAGTACAACCCGTCCCAGATCCCAAGTCTGCAAGTGGCAGCACGGACTACACAGGGCTGCCCAGCCAGTGACTGTACGGGCCATCCAACCCCTCAGTGGCAGAAAATCAGCTGAATAGACACTAAAGACCAGCAGACCGGTAAAATCAATACGCGCACGCATTCTTCAACAGCGCTTGCGATCCCTTAGCTCCTGCAACAACTTCAGTGCCTGCAAAGCACCCCTCTCACACACTGAAGGCCTCTTCATTCACCAACACCCTGTCCCTTAGGACACACCCACAAGCACACGCTCAAACACACGCTACCCCACATTTGCCCTTCTGCGCCTGCGAACTTTCCTTCTACAGGTATAGCTGAATAACCAATGCACACACTGAAACCACTAGACCTCACTAGACCTTCATTTTCCTGAAAAATTCTCCAGATACCAGAGAAAAACCAGTCTGACCTGCAGAATCCAGGAACAGACAGTGTACACGACAGATAACCAAATGGCCAGAGGACGGCGAAAGAACACAACCAACGCAAATCATGATATCATGGCTTCACTGGCAACCTCCAAAATTATTGGACACTCCAACTCAGCAGAAACAGAAAAAGAAAATGATTTTAAAGCTATGATTATCCAGTTATTTGAGGCACATAAAGAGGAAACAAACAAATCTCTCAGAGAAATAGTCATAGAGATTCAAACAGTTAAAGAGGATACAAAAAAATCCCTTAACGATTTGGCCTCCCAAATAGAAACAAAGACAAACGAGATGAACGAAGAAGCTCTTAAAGAAATACATGCAAATAGAGCCAAACAATTGGAGGCAGAAGCAGAGGCACTAAGAGAGGAAACAAACAAAAAAATACAGTCCATCTTGGAGACACAGGAATCCACACTCAAACAGATGAAGGAAATGTTGCAAGACATGAAAACAGAATTAGAATCAAAAAAAAACACAAACTGAGAAAACCCTGGAACTGAAGAACTTAGAGAAAAGAGAAGGAATCTCAAAGGTAAGCATCACTAATAGAATTCAAGAGATGGAAGAGAGAATCTCAGGTGCTGAAGATACACTCACAGAAATTGATACTTCCCTCAAAGCAAAAATAAAATCAGAAAAATCCCAAACACAAACCATCCAAGAAATCAAGGATGCCATGAAAAGGCAAAATATAAGAATAATAGGAATTGAAGAAGAAGAGGAGTCCAGGTTACAAGGTCCAGAAAATATTTTCAAGAAAATCATAGAAGAAAATTTTCCCAACCTAAAGAAAGAGATGTCCACAAACATACAAGAGGCCTACAGAACACCAAATAGGCTAGACCAGAGAAGAAACTCCTCACGCCACATCATAGTCAAAACACTTAATCTACAGAACAAAGAAAAGATACTAAAAGCAGCAAGGGAAAAAGGCCAAGTAACATATAAAGGCAAACCTATCAGAATCACTCCGGACTTCTCATCAGAAACTATGAAAGCCAGAAGAGCCTGGGGAGAGATCATGCGGGCCCTAAGGGACCACAGGTGCCAACCTAGACTACTTTACCCAGCAAAGCTTTCAATCAACATAGATGGAGAAAATAAAATATTCCACGACAAAACTAAATTTAAGCAATATTTGAACAGCAACCCAGCCCTACAGAAGATACTAGAAGGAAAATTCCAATCCAATGAAAACAAATACACCCAAGAAAACATAGGTTAAAGATATTTTCCAACAAAAGTCAAAAGCAAACAAGCAATGATCCACAGTAACATCGCCAACTACACAATAATAGGAAATAACATTCAATGGTCATTAATATCTATCAACATCAATGGACTCAACTCTCCAATAAAAAGACACAGACTAACAGAATGGGTGCGGAAACAGGATCCAACAGTCTGCTGCATCCAAGAAACACACCTAAGCAACAAAGATAAACATTACCTCAGAGTAAAGGCTGGAAAACAGTTTTTCAAGCAAATGGACCCAAAAAACAAGCAGGAGTGGCTATCCTAATATCTAATAAAATAGATTTTCAACCAAAACTAATCAAAAAAAGACATAGAGGGGCACTACATTTTCATCAAAGGAAAAATTCACCAAGAAGACATCACAATTCTAAACATCTATGCCCCAAATACAAGAGCACCCACATTCATAAATGAAACATTATTAAAGCTTAAACCACACATTGATGGCAATACCTAATAGTGGGTGACTTCAACACCCCACTCTCACCAAGGGACAGATCAACTAGACAGAAACCAAATAAGGAAATAAAAGCACTTACAGAGTCCCTAAATCAAATGGACCTAATAGACATCTACAGATCTTTCCACCCAAACTCAAAAGAGTATACCTTCTTTTCAGCACCTCATGGAATCTTCTCCAAAATAGACCATATAGTTGGTCACAAAGCAAGCCTCAACAGATATAAAAAGATTGAGATAATCCCTTGTATTCTATCGGACCACCATGGACTAAAGCTGGACATCAACAACAATGGAAACAACAAAAAGCCGACACGCACATGGAAACTGAACAACTTGCTACTCAATGACAGCTGGGTTAAGGAAGAAATAAAGAAAGAAATTAAAGACTTCTTAGAATTCAATGAAAATGAAGGCACAACATACCCAAATTTATGGGACACATTGAAAGCGGTGCTCTGAGGAAAATTTATAGCACTAAGTGCCTTCAAGAAGAAATTTATAACATCACATACAAGTAACTTAATGGCCCAACTGAAAACCCTAGAAAAAAAAAGAAGCAGATACACCCAAGAGGAGCAGAAGGCTGGAAATAATCAAACTCAGGGCTGAAATCAATCAATTAGAAACAAATAAAACTATTCAAAGAATCAATGAAACAAAAAGCTGGTTCTTTGAGAAAATCAACAAGATAGACAAACCCTTAGCCAAGCTAACTAAAAAGCAGAGAGAATCTATCCAAATCAGCAAAATCAGAAATGAAAAGGGGGAAATAACTACAGACACTGAAGAAATTCAAACAATCATTAGGTCATACTACAAAAACCTATACGCCACAAAATTTGAAAATTTAAACGAAATGGACAATTTTCTTGATAGATTCCATCTACCAACATTAAGTCAAGATCAGATAGAAAGACTGAATAGACCTATATCCCCAAGGAAATTGAAACAGTCATTCACAGCCTCCCCTCCAAAAAAGCCCTGGGCCAGATGGTTTCAGCTCAGAATTCTACCAGACCTTCAAAGAAGTGCTAATACCAATTCTCCTCAAACTATTCCACAAAATAGAAACAGAAGGAACATTACCAAACTCATTCTATGAAGCGACAGTTACCTTGATACCCAAACCACACAAAGACCCAACAAAAAGAGAACTTTAGACCTATCTCTCTTATGAATATTGATGCAAAAATACTCAATAAAATACTTGCAAACCGAATCCAAGAACACATCAAAGATATCATCCATCATGACCAAGTAGGCTTCATCCCAGGCATGCAAGGGTGGTTCAACATACGGAAATCCATCAATGTAATCCACCACATAAACAAACTGAAGGAGAAAAACCACATGATCATCTCCTTGGATGCCGAAAAAGCATTTGACAAAGTCCAACACCCATTCATGTTTAAAGTATTGGAGATCAGGGATACAAGGAACATACTTAAACATAGTAAAGGCAATATACAGCAAGCCTACAGCCAACATCAAACTCAATGGAGAGAAACTTAAATCAATCCCACTGAAATCAGGGACAAGACAAGGCTGCCCACTCTCTCCATATCTCTTCAACATAGTACTTGAAGTCTTAGCCAAAGCAATAAGACAACTAAAGGAGATCAAGGGGATACAAATCGGAAAGGAAGAGGTCAAAGTGTCACTATTCGCAGATGATATGATAGTATACATAAGTGACCCCAAAAATTCAAGCAGAGAACTCCTTCAGCTGATAAACACCTTCAGCAAAGTGGCTGGATACAAAGTCAACTCAAAAAAATCAGAAGCCCTCCTGTATACCAAAGACAAAAGGGCCGAGAAAGAAATTAGGGAAACAACACCCTTCACAATAGCCACTAATAACATAAAGTACCTTGGGGTGACACTAACCAAGCAAGTGAAAGACCTGTTTGAGAAAAACTTCAAGTCTCTGAAGAAAGAAATTGAAGAAGATCTCAGAAGATGGAAAGATCTCCCGTGCTCATGGATTGGTAGGATTAACATTGTGAAAATGGCCATCCTGCCAAAAGCAATCTACAGATTTAATGCAATTCCCATCAAAATACCAACTCAATTCTTTTCAGACCTTGAAAAAAAAAGATTCTCAGCTTCATATGGAGAAACAAAAACCTAGAATCTCCAAAACAACCCTATACAACAACAGATCATCTGGAGGTATCTCCATTCCCGATCTCATGCTGTACTACAGAGCAATAGTAATAAAAACTGCATGGTATTGGCATCGAAACAGAAAGGAGGATCAATGGAACCGAACTGAAGACCCAGAAATAAACGCACGTACCTATGAATACTCAATTTTTGACAAAGCAGCCAAAACCACTCAATGGAAAAAAGATAGCATCTTCAACAGATGGTGCTGGTCTAATTGGATGTCTACATGCAGAAAAATGAAAATAGATCCACATTTATCACCCTGCACAAAACTAAAGTCCAAGTGGATCAAAGACCTAAACATAAAACCAGATACGCTAAATCTGTTAGAAGAAAAAGTAGGGAACAGCCTAGAACTCATTGGCACAGGAGACAACTTCCTGAACAGAACTCCAACAGCACAGGCTTTAAGAGCAACAATCAATAAATGGGACCTCATGAAACTGAAAAGCTTCTGTAAAGCAAAGGACACCATCATCAAAACAAAACGACTGCCTACAGATTGGGAAAGAATCTTCACCAACCCTCTATCTGACAGAGGGCTAATATCCAGTATATATAAAGAACTAAAGAAGCTGAAAATCAGCAAAACAAGTAAACAAATTAAAAATGGGGAACGGAGCTAAACAGAGAATTCTCTGTAGAGGAATATAGAATGGCAGAGAAACACTTAAAGAAATGCTCAACGTCATTAGCCATTAGGAAATGCAAATCAAAACGACCCTAAGATTTCACCTTACACCCATCAGAATGGCCAAGATGAAAAACACAAATGACAACACATGTTGGAGAGGTTGTGGAGAAAGGGGGGAACACTCCTCCATTGCTGGTGGGAATGTAATCTGGTACAACCACTTTGGAAGTCAATCTGGCGCTTTCTCAGACAATTAGGAATAGCGCTTCCTCAAGATCCAGCTATACCACTGCTAGGCATATACCCAAAATTTGCTCAAGTACACAATAAGGACATTTGCTCAACCATGTTTGTAGCAGCTTTATTTGTAATAGCCAGAACCTGGAAACAACCCAGATGTCCATCAACGGAGGAATGGATACAGAAATTGTGGTATTTCTACACAATGGAATACTACTCAGCAATCAAAAAGGAGGAAATAATGAAATTTGCAGGCAAATGGTGGGATCTAGAAAAGATCATTCTGAGTGAAGTATCCCAGAAGGAGAAAGACAAACATGGAATATACTCGCTTATATAGACCTAAAAGATAGGATAAACATAATGAAATCTATACACCTAAAGAAGATAATCAAGAAAGCAGACATGGGGTATGATGATCTATCCTCATTTAGAAAGACAAATGGGATGTGCATTGAACGTATGGCGGGAGTCTACCGCAGAAAGCATCTGAAAGACTCTACCTAGCAGTGCTCCAAAATAGATACTAAGACTCACAACCAAACCTTCGGCAAAGTGCAGGGAATCATATGAAAGAAGGGGAGTTTGATGTGGAGAGGATAGGAACTCCACAAGGACCAAACGTATCTGGGCACAGGGTCTTTTCTGAGATGGACACTCAACCAAAGTCCTGAGTCACATCTGCTCAGATGTGACCCGTGATAGCTCAGTAATCAATTGGTTTCCCACAGTAAGGGGAACAAGGACTATTTCTAACATGAACTCAATGACTGGCTCTTTGACCTCCCCACCTCCCAAGGGAGGAGCAGTACTGTTAGGCCACAGAGGAGGACTTTGCAGCCAGTCCGGAAAATACCTGACAAAAGCGAGTCATATGAAAGGGGAGGAGGTCCTCCCCTATTAGTGGACTTGGAAAGGGACAGGGAGGAGATGAGGGAGGGAGGGTGGGATTGGGGAGGGAATGAGGGATACAGCTGGGATACAGAATTAACAAAATGTAACTAATGAGAAAAATAAAATTATGGAAAAAAAAATCTAAATTAAACAAGTGATTTTCTGGGTAGATTTCACCTATCTAAGATAAGTCAAGATCAGGAAAATGTTTAAACAGTCCAATAACCACTAAGAAAATAGAAGGAATCATCAAAAATCTCCCAAAAAAAAAAAAAAACCAGCAGAATTCTGTCAGACATTCAAAAAAGAACTAATACAGATACTCTTCAAACTGTTCCAGAAAATAGAAGCAGAAACAACATTGCCAAATCCATTCTATGAGGCTACAGTCACGCTGACACCTAAACTGCATAAAGACCCAACAAAGAAAGATAATTCCACACCAATTTCATACATGAACTTCCATGCAAAAAAATTCAATAAAATACAAACTGAATCCAATAACACATCATATACACCATCCCGGGGATGCAGGGATGGTTCAACATAAAAAACGTCTTCACTGTAATCCACAATATTAAAAAATTAAAGAAAAAAATCACATGGTCATCTCATTAGATGGAGAAAATATGTTTGACCAAATCCAACATCCCATTATGATGAAAGTCTTACAGAGATGAAAAGATAGAAGGTCTATATTTAAACATAATAAAGGTATTTAAACATATTTAAACATAAAAAGCAAGCTGTTTGCAAGCATCAAAATAAATAATTGTAGAAATATTGTAGAAAATAAATAAATGTAGAAAAGTCAAAGCGATTCCACTAAATTCAGGGATAGGAGAAGAATACCCACTCTCTCTGTTCCTCTTCAATATAGTACTTTAAATTCTAGCTAGAGCAATAAGACAACTGAGGGAGATCAAGGGCATACAAATCAGCACGGAAGAAGTAAAAATATTGCTATTTGCAGAGGAGGTGGTAGTGTATGTAAGCAACCCTAAACATTCCACCAGAGAAATCCTACAGCTGATAAACAGCTTCAGCAAAGTGTATCTCTCCTGTGCATAAGGGACATATATGTTGAGAAAGAAATTAAGGAAACTACAACATTCATAATATCTACCAATGCTATAATGTATTTTGGTGTGACTCTAACTAAACAAGTGAAAGACCTGCATGAAAAGAACTTCAAGGGTCTAAAGAAAAAAAAAAAGAAGATGTCAGAAAATGAAACGATCTCCCAATTTCCTGGATCCATAGGATTAACATAGTGGAAATGGCCATCTAACCAAAGGCAATCTACAGATTCAATGCAATCACATCAAAATACCAACATAGTTCTTTTCAGACCTTGAAATTACAATTATAAACTTCATATGGAAGAATTAAAAAAACCCAGAACAGCTTAAACAATCCTATACAAAAAAAAGCACTTCTTCAGTTAACTCCATCCCTGACTTCAAGCTACAACATACAGCAACAGTAATAAAACCTGCATGGTCCCGGCATAGAGATAGACTGGTTGGTTCATCAATGGAATTGAATCAAAGACCCAGAAATAAACCCACATACCTTTGGTCAATTGATTTTTGACAAGAAAGCCAAAACTGTACAATGGAAAAAAGACAGCAACTTCAACAAACCATGATGGTCTAACTGTATCTCTTCATGTAGAAAAATGCAAATACATATTTTTCTCCCTGAAAAAAAATCTCAAATCTAAGTGGGTCAGAGACCTCAATATAACTGCAGACACACTAAATCTGTTAGAAGAAAAAGCTGAAAAGATCCTTGAACTCATTGGTACAGAAGACAACTTCCTGAACAGAACACCAACAGATCTATAAGGAGTAAACACTATGAATGAAATTAAATGTCAGTCTACACATTAGGAAAAGAACACATCAATCCTATTTTTAATAAAGTGCTAATATCCAAACTATAGAATGGACTCAAGAAATCAAACTCCAATAAAAATGACTCAATTAAATAGTTGGCACAGAATTAAACAAAGAATTTTCAACAGGGAAATCTTGAATGTCTTAGAAGCACTTAAAGAAATACTCACCTTCCCTCATCATCAGAGAAATGCAAATCAAAATGACTCTGAGGTTCCACCTCATACCAGTCTGAATGGCTAAGATCAAAAATCTCAGATTGTAGCACACCCTGGTGAGGATGAGGACAAAGGGGAACACGCTTTCCTTACTGGTGTGATTGTAAACTTTTACAAGCACTTTGGAAAACGATCTGGTGTTTTCTCAGAAAATTGTGAAGACCTAGCTATACTACTACTGAATATTCACCCAAAAGAGGCACTACAAGAAGGACACCTAATCAACTACATTCATAGCAGTTTTATTTGTAGTAGCCAGAATCTGGAAACCACCTAGATGTCCCACAACTCAAGAATGGATAAAGCAACCGTGGCACATTTACACAAAAGATAATACTCAGCCATTAAAAACAAAGCAATCAACTTCCACTGCTTTCCCCAGCCAGCGGTGAGATTTTTTTGAATTCTCTGTTTCTTATCAGGCAAAGAAATCTTGCATTGAGCATGCATAGACACATCCTACCCACTCCACTCCATCCCTGTCCCCCATATCAGCTGCATATGACAACTTCACGTTTGCGTCGAGACCTCTGGGGGGGGACAAACAAGTTTCTTTAGGATTATAGTAATCAGATTAAAATAGGAGAGAATATTGTCATAGTGATTATGGCATTTAAGGAGACCACAGGCCACAACTGCACACCCTCATGGTTTTATAAATGGCAAATGCGCCCAGGTCAGGCCTGCACAGTTAGATGATGAGAGACACTAAGGGTGAGGAAAGGAAGACCCCCTCTCCTCTCCAGAGATGCTCTCCAAGCTCAGACACACCCAGGAACCTTTGCAGAGGAATTCATCCAAACCCTTCCTGGATGAGAGGAGTTCGGGAGGAGTTTCAAATTCCCTGCAGTCACCAGAGTGGTTAGTGCCACCTGAATTCACTGTGGCAATTGCTTGAGAAAAATTTGAAGGCACTGCTGACCCTTTGGACTCTATGAGTTCACAGCTCTAGTCACTAGCTTTCTGCTAGTCATTGGCAGAGGGTTTAGGTGCAGCTAAGCACATTGGCATCTACTATATACAATATATTAAGGATAAAACCCCTCAGCAAATGATGTCCTCACTAAAATAATTTCTAAACCAAAGGTCCCGAACACTTCAGTCTTAATTTGCATACATATTCTACTACTAAAACTTCATAATCATTATTAGTGAGAAATTAAACTCATCTAAGTGTTGTGCCAGGCAAATCTGAAAACATTAATAGTGGATATTTTGGGAACAGTGACTGTCTCTGACATGAACTGATTGGCCTGCTGTTTGATGACCTTCCCTTGAGGGGGGAGCAGCCGTACCAGGCCACAGAGGAAGAGAATGCAGCCAGTCCTTATGAGACCTGATAGACTAGGATCAGAATGAAGGGGAGGAAAACCAGCCCTATCAGTGCACTGGCAGCAGAGGGGCACGGGTGGAGAAGGGGGAGTGTGGGTGGGATTGGGAGGGGAGGAGGGAGGGAGCAACATGGGGGAATAAAAAGTGAATAAATTGTAACTAATGAAAATTAAAAAAAATAAAAATAAAGAAATAAAAAATAAACTCAATTGACTAGGATAATCTCTGGACTGGACAAAGAGCCCCATGAACTTATCTGATTTCACTTTTGCAATACAGCAACTTGGAAGTTAATACCTGCTTCAGCTACCAAAGCTTTGAGACAAAAAAAAAAAAAAAATTCAGGTGGGCAGGCCTCCCCGGGGAGAGACAGGACCATTTCAGGAGGATCCCTGGGATGCTCTGATGCCCTGTTCCTAGAAGGAACCCAACTCTCTTGGGCACTCAGAGGAAAGCCCAAGGTGAACGCTCCCAGCCCAGGAATCCCAGCAACCATAGGTGCCTCTGAAGAGGCAAGTCTTTTCCTCCCCCGCCAGCTCGGTGGCATGTTTTTAAAATCCCAGTCTACACAACATAAACAGAAAACGTGCAGCCAGAAAGCCTTGGCGACTCAAATTCCAAGCTTCCAGTCTAGGGCAGGAGAATCTCATCCACGCAGCCAGTGGCAAGCAGGCAGCAGAGAAGTGCAAACTTTCCAACTGACCCCGCGCCCCTCCACGCCCTTCTCCCCCACTGCAAAAGGGAGAGAGAAGGCGGAAGGAAACATCCCTAATACAGGAAAATAAAGAATAGGGGAGGGGGGCGTTGAGGCAGGAGCCCGGCCTCTAAGAGCTCCGCCTTGGTGGCTAGAATGCGCCCAGCCGCCAGATTCCCTAGCAGAATGCCTCAGCGTCCTCGGAGGAACGCCAAGGCCTAGCCCTCTTGGATAGGGCAGGGGAGGGGCTGGCGCGAGGCGTGGCGCAGGCGCAGTACGCGCCTCCATTGTCCAGCGTGAAGTAAGCGCCATTACTAGGGTTACAGACGCTGAAGGGAAAACGCTGAGCTCGTCCCGGGCCTGGTGGGCGGCGGCGGCGAGGGCGGCGACGGGAACCCGCTTCCCAGGCGAGGTGGCGGCGGTCGTGGCTCTGTTAGTGGACTACTTCATCGAGGTAGGCTGAGACCAGGAGAAGCTAGGTAAGGCTGTGGGGCAGGCGCCGCCTGGGCCCGCCTCCGCCCCTCGGCTCTGCCTCTACCCCGAGCTCCGCCTCAGTCTCCCCGGGCTCCGCCTCCGCCCCAGGCTCCGCCTCCGCTCCCACTGGGCTCCGCCTCTGCTTCCCCGAACTCCGCCTCCCTCCTCCGCCAGGCTCAGCCTTCACCTCCCAGGGCTCCGCCTCCCTCCGCTTTCGGGCCCCTCCCCGTCCCCACCCTGAGCTCCGCCTTCATCCCCGGGCTCCGCCCCCGCCTCCACTAGGCTCTGTTTCTGCTACCGCTGGCTCCGCCTCCCTCCTCCGCCGAGCTCCTCCCCTCTCCCCGCCCCTGGCTCCGCCTCCGCCCCTTGGGCTCCACTCCTTCCCAGCTTCCGCCTCTGGGCTCCTCCTCCGCCCCCAGCAGCCTTCCAGTAGGGTAGGAGGTGCTGGGCCTGGACTCGCGGCTGGGAGGCGGGAAGGAGCGAATGTTGCGTCCCGCGGTAGAGGAGCAGCGGATCCACAAGTGTTGGCCATCGCGGAGCGGTTGAGCCTGGCTGGCTGTGGGGCGTGTGTGAGGGACCTGCGGGATGGGGGTCGATGGGCGAGGCCGGCTGTGCAGATGGGGGCTGGCGGACTGGGCGGGTCAGGACAGCCGGCCTAAGTTCCTCCAAGAGCTTCTGTGGAGGATGCTGCTACACGGGACTGCGCCCTTGGGCCACCAGTGATAGGAGGGCGGGAGCACACTGTGTGGAGTTCCTAGGGATAAGCTTGTGCCTTGCATCCTGAGGAAGAGTGATGCTGGTGCCAGTCCCCCCAGAGAGGAAGTACAGAGAGTCTGGTGCTGCCTCCTGCCTGCCCTGGGGCTCATGGGGTAGGGGAGCTTGGACATCCTGGTCGAAAGAAAGCAGGATACTTGGAAAGGCCACAGGATCCGTGCACATTTCTAGGAACATTTTTTTTCAGGACGTATATACGGCATTCCAGAATGAAATGATTCTTCTTAAGTAAAGACAGCCAGCCTCTTGGGTAAAGAGAGCCAGTGCTCTCTCTCACTCAGCGTTCACGTGTTTTGATTGTTCCCTTTATTTGTCAGAGAATTCTTCATAAGGAACAGTTTGGCAGATACATTGCTGTTTATACTTTGATGGACTTGCACAACCAGGAGTATACAAGGTTCACACAGGCTTATTTTCTTATTTTTATCTCTTTGTGTTGTTATGTATAGATAAACAGGATGTAATAACAAGGTTACTGTAGAGCTGGGAAAGCTCTTTTATTTCAGGTTTATTCCAGTTTTACACTTGCAAGGAATTTTAGCTACCAGCCCTGCATCCCCTTGTCTCTGAAGGTGCTTAGGTTGTGTTTTGCTGATTGTTAGTCGTTGGTAGCACTAGAGTACCAATGTTTATTATTTATTCATTCCTAAGTATTTGTTTCAGAGAAGGGATTCTTCCCAGTTTTTCTCACTGCTGCCTAATTGAGGTCACTTAAAAAAAGCTTACAGGTTTTTGAGATGGCTCAGCAGATAAAAGCTCTTGTTGGGCCAGCCTGGAGACCTGAGTTCGATCCCTGAATTTATGAAAAGGTGGAAGGCAAGAAGTGATTGCACAGAGCTGCTTCTAACCTTCCTATGTGTTCCCTAGTATGCATGCTTCACCAGCATCATGAACACACACACACACAAAGACGACATTGGGCTATATTTAGAGAATATTCTTGCTGCGCCAAAATGTCATGTCATTTCACTTGTCAGTTTCTTACAGACATAATCTTACCCAGACTGCTAGTGTGGAGATTAATTTTTGTTTTTAATCTTGTTCAGTTTTTCAGTTACATTGTTCTTCCCCCTACAATAATTTTATGTAGGTTTTTTTTTTTTTTTTTTTTTTTTTTTTTTTTTTTTTTTTTTTTTTGAGACAAATTCTCTCTACAGAACCCTGGCTGGCTGTTCTGGGATTCCCTATGTAGTACAGGCTGGTCTTGAACCTACAGAGAGGCCTTCCTCTTCCTCCCAATTGCTGGGGTTAAAGACCATGCCCAGCTCCCCCACAACAATTTTAAAACAATAACAAACTTGAAAAAGTTCCAAGTATGGTACACAGTTAAGTGCTGTTTTACTTTGGACATTTTGAGAGAAGCTGTTGACTTTATGCCCTGTCACTCTGAATGGTTTAGTGTCAATTTTATGCAAACAAGAATGTTGTCCTACATAATGACAATGCAGTTATCAAAATAGGAAATTCACACTGACATAATATTCCATTTAGTGTGGGTTTTATTGACTATGTTATTACTCACAAAAAATGTCAAAAGAAGCTGGTATATTTAAGTGTTTCATTTTTTTTTTTTTCATCTCTTTAGTCTCTTTCAGTATGGAACAGTTCCGTCAACTTTTTCATGATCTTGTCACTTTGATGACTATAAGTCAGTTATATTTTTTCTTCATTAATTTATTTATTCGTTCATTTTACAGTCCACTCACAACCCTACTCCCTCATCTCTTGCCAGTTCCAAACTCCCAAACAGAACTACTTCCCCCCCAACCAACCCACCCTGGCAGATCAAGTTATATCAGGATTAAGTACCTCCTCTTTCACTACAGCAATACAAGGCAGCCCTGGATAAGAATATGGGATCTAAAGGAAGGCAACAGAGTCCAAGTCAGAGACAGCTCCTGCTCTAGTTGCTAGGGGACTGATTTGAGGACAAGCAACCCATCAGTTTCATAAGTGTAAGAGGCCCAGGGCTAGGCCAGGCATGTTCTTTTTTTGGTGGTTCAGTTTGTATAAGGCCCCATAGTCCCAGGTGAGCTGACTATGTAGGTTTTCTTATGGTCTCCTACCTCTCCAATCCTTCCTGTAACTCTTCCACAAGATTCCCAGAGTTCTGCCTAATGTTTGTTTGACTGTGGGTCTGTGCAACTGTTTCCATTATTTCCTGGATGAAGCCTCTCAGATGACAGTTATGCTAGTCTCCTGTCTACAAGCATAGCAAGGATATGAATAAATTATGAAGGCCCAGGCTTTGGGGTACAACATTGCTTAGGGGTGAAAGAAGAGGAGCAGAAAATGCATTTTGTGAACTTGGAAGAGATATTCAGCTCTCCCTAATAGATATTATTTTTCTTGTAGGTGATATGAGCCATAATTTTTGTCTAGTTACATGGCTGTATAGAAGAGATTGTTTTCAAATTAAAACAAATTTTTTACATTTCTTTTTTCCTTCTTTATTGTGGGGGAGACAAGGAGTCATCAAGACATGGACTCTGGGTGTGTAGTCCAGGCTGTTTTGGAACTCTTCCTCAGACTCACAGAGATCCACCTGCCTTTGCCTCAAAAGCACTGGGATTAAAGACTTGCACCACTTGATAAGCAGTCAGTACACTTAATCACTGAGTCAACTCCAGTGCTTTTTAAATTTTTAACAGATATAATCATGTGACTATGTCTACATTAGTTGAATATAAATAGAATGATGAATATAATGTTTCAAAAGTGTTCTAAGGAGATAATGGTGTGTATTCCCTCCTAGCCTTTCTTTAGCTGAGACTGGAGATTGGCTGGGAGGTGGTGGCTCATCTTTAATCCCAGAATTTGGGAGGCAAGGCAGAGGCATTTGGATCTCTGCATTAACGGCCATCCTGGTCTATAGATCTAGTTCCAGGACAGCAGGGAAACCTACACAGAGAAAGCCAATCCAAGCAAGCAAGCAAGAAATGGACTGGAGATGTAGCAGCCATCTTGGGTAGGAGTAACAGAGCAAACAGCTAGAAAGATCCTGGATAACTAATGACTGACAGTAGGGTTGCCATAGCAGGTCTAGATAGCTGCTTTGTGTTTTGTTTTTCTTTGTTTTTAACATGATAAATAACAACATTATATGTTTAAAGCACTATAAATCTGAGTTTTCAGTTACATGCTGGCAAAACAGGTACAAGGTGACAGGATGGGTTATCAGGATCCAGGGACATAGATAGTGAAGGAATGTTTTTCAGTGTCATGTGTAACCAATTGAGGGCATCATTGAGAGAAGCAGTTATTGAAGAACTTTGTGGTTGAATGTACAGATGATCTACTTATATACAATGTATAGATAAGGAGGAGACTGTAAAGTCTCCCTCCTTCCTGTGGCCTCCCATTTTTTCTTGTGAGTATTTAACTCCATTATTGAACAGCAATTCATGAACTGCAAGTTTACTCTAGTGAACGATGTACTCTTTTGTGAATTTATACAGGTTTTTTTCTCCTTTTTTCAGTTTTTTGGTTTTGTTGTTTGTTTGTTTGTTTGTTTTCCCAAGATTGGGTTTCTCCTGTAGCCCTGACTATCCTGGAACTCCTCTGTAAATCAAGGATGTTCTCAAACTCAGATATCTGCCTGTCTCTGCCTCCTGAGCGCTGCTGGGATTAAAGGTGTGTGCCATCACTGTTGGCATAAAGGATCATTTTTAACTCTGACTTTTCTTATTTGATTGTTGTTTTACTAACCAAATTGCAGAATATTGGTAGAAGAAATGATCAGAATTGAGGTTAGCTGATTAAACACCCCCCATTTGAGAAATCTCATTGTGATAGGTATGAACATATGTTTGGAAACCTTTGAATGTGATGGCCAACTGTCGGGCAGAGTGAATGGAATTTTATGTAAGAAGTGGGAAATAGTAAGAGCTGGAGAGGAGAGGGTCTCCACAAGGAAAGCAACAGAACAAGAAAATTTGAACACAGGAACTTCCCAGAGACTCATACTCAACCAAGAACTATTCATGGAGATAACCAAGAACCCTGCACAGATGTAGCCCATGGCAGTTCAGTGTCCAAGTGGGTTACATAGTAATGGGAAGAGGGACTGCCTCTGACATAATCTGATTGGCCTGCTCTTCAATCACCTCCCCTTGAGGGGGAAGCAGCCTTACCAGGCCACAGTAGAGGACAATGCAGCCACTTTTGATGAGAACTGATAGACTAAGATCAGAAAGCAGAGGAGAACCTCCCTATCAGTGGACATGGGGAGGGGCATGCATGCAGAAAGGGGAGGAGGGTGGGATCAGAAGGGGAGGAGGGAGGAGCTTATGGGTGGATACAAAAAGAATAAAGTGTAATTAATAAAAAAATTAAAAAAACTTAAAAAAAAAAACAGCTCCATGTACTAGTGTGGTGTGGGGTTTTAATTTCCTTCCTTCCTTCCTTCCTCCCTCCCTCCCTCCTTTCTTCTTCCTTTCTTTCTTTCCTTCCTTCCTTCCTTTTGAGGCAATATCTCTGCAGCTTAGTCTGGCCTGTAACTCACTAGGTAGTTGCCACCAGTACTTGCAAACATTACATTTTAAGAGGAAAATACAAAGGAAGTATTTTTGAGGCAGGGTTGATCTTTGTAGCTTGGCTATCCTAAACTCATTTTGTAGACAAGGATGGCCAGCAAATCACAAAGATCCACTGGCCTCTGTCTCCCTGAGTTGCTGGAATTGTAGGCTTGTGCCAAGATGCCCAACTTCAAATCTTTATTTTTTAAAAACATTTTATTTTCTTCTTTCAGTTTATTTCATTTTCACTTTTCATATTTTAATTTTTTGAAATAGGATTTCTCTGTGTAGTCTTGGTTGTCCCATAACTCAGATCTTCTGGTTTCTGCCTCTCAAATTCTGGAACTAAAGGTGTTGGCCATCACCATCAGGCTTAAATCTGTTTCTTAATGATATATAAGATACTAGTTACAAGTTAGTTTTCCAGCATAGGTGCTGCTGTAACAAAGTATCATAAATGTGGAAGCTTAAAACAACAGGTGATTATTCTTGCATAATTTTGAGGGGTTGCTCTGAAAATTATAAGCTCCTTTATGGGCTTCTACGGAAGAATATTCATCTCTTCTAGTTTCTGGTGGTCCCTATTGTTCTACCATTTATGGCACCATAATTCTATTTTTTGTCCTCTCTTCACACAGCTTTCTTTGTTTAAATCTTTTTCATTTTTTCATAAAAACAATTTCTTTGTTCAGCCTGGTGGTACATGTTTATAATCCCAGCTATTTGGGGGACAGATGCTGGAAGATGCCAAGTTCAAGGCTTTTGTGAGTTACAAAATGAGTTCAAGGCCTGACTGGGAAACTTAATCTCAAACAAAACAAATTGAAAAATGTCTGTGGCCATAGCTCAGTATAGTGAAGCACCTGCCTAGTGAGGCCCCAGGTTCAATTCTCAGTCCTCGGTGTTGGGGAGTATTAGGAGGCTTTGTTTTGCCATATTATTTCATTTTCTTTCTTTTTTTCCTCCCTTATTCCCTTCTTTTTCCCTGTAATAGAGACTGTGCCCAGAAAACACACATTTTCTCTCTCTTTCTCCTCCTTCTTTTGCTATCTCTCTTTCTTACACCCCTCTTCCTATCTCCCTACCAGACTTAGCTATATGTCCAGCCATGTTTTTTTTTTTTTTTTTTCTATAGCCAAAGACTGTTATAATAGCTAACTCGAACTGTCAGGTTGACTCACCTGAGAGGAAGGAACCTTAAATAAAAATTGGCTTCCATCAGGTTGCCATGGGGGGTACAGACATTTTTTAATTGCTAATTGATGTAGGAGTGCCCAGTCCATTGTGGAGGTACCATCCTGCAGGTGGATGGTACCATTCTTGTAGGTGGGCCTGGGCTGTATAAAAAAGATAACTGAGCAAGCCAATGAGTGTTGTTCTTTCATTGTTTCTGCCTCAGTCCCTGATTTGAGTTTTTGCCCTGTCTTCCCTCGATGGATTATAAGCCAGATAAACCCTTTCCAAAGTTGCTTTGATCCGTGTTTATCATAGCAACAGAGAAACAAACCAGGACAACTGTTAAACCATAGAAAAACAGTGAATAAATTTCTATAAGGAAAGCAGGTTTAATTTCATAAGGTGTACATTCTACCTTAGGAAAGGAAAGCACAGAACTTAATCTAATATTCAGTATTTCCAAAAAATAGAATAATTTTTCTTTGATTTCTATAAGTAAAATAGGTATCATGGACACCAGAATTAGCTTTCAGGAAGCTGTAAACACTGTGTTTTAGTGTTGAAGTCTAGGGAATCGCTGCTAAAGACTTTCAAAGCCTTGTAATTCCTTTTCAGCTACAAGTACTAATGAGTTAACACCTTGGGAAAAAATGCGGCTTTACTGGAAAACAGGTTACTGCCTTTGACTGCAGACTGGTGGCCTAGTCTCCTCTCTTTTTCTCTTAGCAAGTTGTATGACCTGTTCACTGTTTACTTGTGATAATGAGGTTTGAAGCTATTGAAGGCATTTTTAAAGGACTCAACGACATTGTATGAGTAGTTAATAATGCTTGAAAAGTAAGCCTCAAATGGGATATCTTTCTGTCCTTCTAAGGAGTCAAGATTATACACTCTGGTATTTCTAGAATTTTTGCCGTGTTTTTCTTTTATTTTCACATGGACCTTTAACAGTTTAAAAGAATTAGGAATTCATAATCTTTGGAGGTGAATATAAATTTCACGATGCTTTTATTTTACATTACTGTTTATTATCATTTATTACAATTTATTCAAATTGTACTGTGGCTGTGCTCCCCTCCTTCATATCTATCTGATCACACCCTTTTTCCCTCTTCTGGGGCCCCTAAGACCCTCCCCTAGTCTACTGATAGGCAGGATCCTACTCCCTTTCTATTTGACCCTAGCCTATCATGATGTTTTATACAAGTATTACTCCTATTGTTGCACACATATTATTACAGTTATCTAGCTTTCTCTCTAACATCTATCATCTGTTTATCATGTATATCATATATCTATTACACACACACACACACACACAGTTGTGAAAATGTTATTTCTTCCAAAACATGTGTTTCAAAAAATGATCAAAAAGAGTGATTTAAAGTCAAAAGTTTGAAGGAAATGAAATGCATGTGTCACTTTGTCAGTTATGGCCTGAGGCTTGGGATGTTGACATCACAGTGGTTTCTCCTCCTGACTACTACAGAATGTTTGCACTTCAGTGGTTTGTATACAGACTGCTGTAGGCATTTTTGGTTAGCACCAGCAAAGAAAAGGATAATTTTATGATCAATGAGAGTTTCTCTCTTCCAGGCTTCACTGTGAAGGTATTTTAAAATGACTATTATTATTCTCTTGATAGACTAGTGGTTTCAGGAAGTGTTCGGTCTTGATTTCTCTAGAACATATGAACTAATTCTTAACAGTTGCTTCATGACAACCACTCGTGTGAGAAATAGTCAATACCATTACCCCCCCAAAAAAAACAAAGTTATCATGTCAGAGAGGTATGCTCTGAGCTATACAAGAGAATGATATCTATGTATAGCCAAAACTATCAGCTTAAGTTATGAGAGATTATTTTCTGTTTCATCTAGTTGTTTTACCCATTATGCCAAGATTTGTTGGAAACTGGTCAGATTGTAGCCCAAAGTCCAACAACATTCTGGTTTGAAACATTTATTTGTCAGTATTTTAACATTGATTCAGCTATATAGGAATGACTTTACAGACATACACATTTAATTTCAAGTTCATCATAAAACTGAGTTGACAATATTTTTATAAAATACCTTTACATTATTGCCTCTCTTTGACTCTTCTATTCACAGGCATCTTTAATCCTCCCCAAGTGATAACTGTGGCTTTTCAGTACGTATTCCTTGAATGGTGTCACATGATTTAGGCATAGTAATATTCACTTAATAAAATATGTTCTTTAAATATTCAAACTTTATAAGCAGGGACAGAAAAGAGACCAGCAAAATAGTAGCCACTCCATTATTACAGGGAATGGTTTTATTATGGGTCAGAGAGGGAAAATGTTCAGAGATACCTGGAAGAGTTCAGAGCAGAGAGTAAAAGAAGCAGATGTGATATGACCAAAACTATCTAGAAGAGAATAGAGACTATTAGGAGAAAAGTAGGAACAGCTTACACAGAGACAAACTGTGCTTTCATAAATGCATAGGCTGAACCTAGGCCCCTCTACACATATGTAGAAAATATGCAGGTTACTCAACATGTGGGTCCCCTAACAATTGGACTGAGAGCTTTCTTTAACTCTGTTGCTTGCCCTTAGTTTCATTTCCACTAGCGGTGCTATCTTGCCTGTCCTTAGTGAGACAGGATGCTCTTAGTCCTGCCTATTGTGATGTGTCAGAGGAGCTTGGTACATTTAGCATGTCTCTGTGATGAGAAAGAAGGAATGGAATGAGAGGGAAAATGATTGTGGGACTGTCAGGAGAGAAGGGAGGGTTCTATGATGAAGATATAAAATTAATAAATTAATTATTGGAAAAAAGACAGGGTATTTCTAGAATATTTAGGAGATTCGGATAGTGCAAAGAGAGATGAGGATGTTTGAGAAGGGACAGAAAACTAGACATGCATTTTGAGATATGTATCAAGTATATGTACTTCCTCTTCAGGTAACCTGGAGGCCACCATGGGTGTTGGTATCCTAATAGGAGCCACAGGTCAATAGAGATCCTCAGATTCCTCTTGTTGGAGCAAGGAAAATGGCTACTTTGATGGACAAGAAGTATTTCACAAATTTTTGCTGAATGCTATTTTTTATATGTTTTTTTTATTGTTGTTGCTTATTTGGTTCTAATCACCAGAATTCCTTGGATAATGCATGTTGAGCAGGTCTAGGACTGAAATTTCTGGATATTTGCACTCCCTGGGACCTAACTACATTCAACTATTAGGAAGGCCTGATTACTTTCATTACACCTATTCATGTCCCTTTAAATAGTAATGGGTTTAGTTATGACATGCCATTATATAGATTTCCTTCTGATGTGTTTCTGTTTCCAATATTCAACTGTCAGTTTTTAATAATTTTTATTTTTAATATTAATTACATGTTGTTTACTTTGTATCCCAGCTGTAGTCTTCTCCCTCATTCCCTCCCAATCCTACCCTCCCTACCTCATCTCCTCCCTGCCCCTCTCAAAGTCCACTGATTGAGGAGGCCTTTCTCCCCTTCCCTCTGACCCTGGCTTATCAGGGCTCACCAGGACTGGATGCAAGTCCTTCTCTGTGGCCTAGCAAGGCTGCTCCACCCTCAGGGGTTGTGGGGGGAGGTCAAAGACTCTGCCACTGAGTTCATGTCAGACACAGTCCCTGATTCCCTTACTAGGGTACCCACTTGGATGCTGAGCTGCCATGGTCTATGTCTGAGCAGGGGTTCTAGGTTATATCCATGCATGGTCCTTGGTTGGAGAATCAAGTTTCAGAAAAGACCCCTGTGCCCAGATACTTTTGGTCCTTGTGGTGCTCCCATTCTCTCCAGGTCTTACTAACTCCCCCTTCTTTCATATGATTCCCTACACTCTGCTCAAAGTTTGGTTATGGCCCCAATGTCCCTCATAGCATGAATGGATACAGAAACTGTGGTACATTTACACGATGGAATACTACTCACCAATTAAAAACAAGGCAATCGTGAAATTTGCAGTCAAATGGTGGAATCTAGAAAAGATCATCCTGAGTGAGGTATCCCAGCAGCAGAAAGACACACACGGAATATACTCACTTATAAGTGGGTATTAGACCTATAAGATAGGATAAACATACTAAAATCTGCATACCTAAAGAAGCTAAACAGGAAGAGGTTCTGGAGTAAGATGATCAGTCCTCACTTAGCAAGACAAATGGGATGGACATGTTAAGTAGGAGAAAACAAGAAACAGGACAGGAGCCTATCAGAGAGGGTCTTGGAAAGACTCTACCTAGCAGTGTATCAAAGCAGATGCTGAGGCCCATAACCAAATGTCATAATTTGAATATCACTATTTTTCAGTAGAATATATTAATGAGGAACTTTACAGTCTGGTGGAATTTTGTTATCTTAATTAGAACTGTATAATGACATGTATTAATGAAATTGAACACTTTGCAAGAGCTAAAAATTTTTACTGTTACCAAAATACAATCATTTTAAAGACAGGCATTCTAATTTTGAATAATTTGCCCATGCTTATTATATGTTTAATGTATACTGCATATTTTATTATGAAATTGATAGAGTATCTCTTCAGTCAAAATTATTTGTGTCTCTAGGATTAATATATAAAATGTACTATATATTAATAAGCATGTGTAGTCCTATACACTCTTCAAAACTTTATGACTTTTCTGTGCATGAAACTTTCTGACTATATCTCAGTACAGTGCATTCATCTTTAAAATCTGCTGTGATTTTTGCATGTGTTATACTCTTAGGTTCACAGTCTTAATGATTTTAAATGCTGCCTTTTTTCACATGGACCTTTAACAGTTTAAAAGGATTAGGAATTCATAATCTTTGGAGATGAATATAAATTTCACGATGCTTTTTTTACATTACTGTTTATTATTATCATTTATTACAGTTTATTCAAATTGTGCTATGGCTGTGCCCCCCTTCCTCATCTCCATCTGCTCACAACCTCCTTCCCTCTTCTGTGCCTAAGCCCCTCCCCTTTTCCACTGATAGGCAAGGTCCTACTCCCATTCTATTTGACCCTAGCCTATCACGATGTTTTATACAAGTATCCTTCCTACTGTTGCACACATATTATTGCAGTTATCTAGCTATCTATCTCACATCTATCATCTATCATCTTTGTCATATATCTATTACACACTAATATTGTTGTGAAAATCTGTTATTTCTTCCAAAGAAATGTGGTTCAAAAATGTTCAAAACAATGGTTTAAATCAAAAGTAATCCAATCAAAAATGGGGACAGAGCTAAACATAGAATTTCCTGTAGACGACCATCACAGAGAAACACTTAAAAAATGTTCAATGCCCTTAGTTATCAGAGAGATGCAAATCAAAATGACCCTGAGATTTCACCTTACACCCATCAGAATGGCTAAGATCAAAAGCTGAAGAGACTACAGGCTTGTGGTCACCCTCAGCTACAGACTGAGATTAAGGGCAGCCAGGGTAAATGAGACCCCACCTCAAGAAAAAAAAAAAAAAAAGAGTGAACTAGTGTGCAGTGATGAACAGAGAAAGTAGGAGAAGATTTGATGGACTTGACAGTATGGTTAGCAGGAGCTGCAGCAGGTCGATGAGCACAGCAGCTCAGCAGGCAGAGCGAGGGGTCTTAGGCACAGTGGTAGTCTCCAGTGAAGGGAGAGCTCATGCTGTGTCCACCCGTCCATCTCTCTCTGTCTGTCATTCTCAGTTTTTAAGTAGATTTATTTTGTTTATCTGTGTGCATATGGGTATACATGCCTCCCAAAGGCCAGAAGATGGTAAGAGACGCCCAAGAACGTTGTGAGCCACCTGATATGGGTTTTGGGAGCCTAACCCAGTCCTCTGCAAGAGCATCATGTGTCTTAACTACTGAGCCATATTTTCAGTCCAGTTCTCTGGGTTTTGTTGGGACAAGAAGTTGGAAACATGAAGCCCTGGTTGGGTGGGGAACTCATTATCCTCCCTCAGCTTCTTGTCCTCCAATTACAAGTCTGCACCTTCATGCCTGCCAGTCATTTTCTTGAATGGTTTCAGGTCCTCATTTTGTGTTCCAGGCCACAGACTGCAGATAACAGTGAACCTGACTTTAGCCCTGTGTTCCTGAGGGTGTACAGACAGAGTGTTTCCTCTGTTGTTAGGGCGAGGCAAGGGTAGAACTGCCACCCTGTTAGAGCTTAAAGAATCATGCTGGGACTGCTTTTTAAAACTTGTCCTTCATCAGGGCCTTTTCCCCTTAGCAAAAGGAAAAGTGAATAATTAATTACTGTTTTGTCTAGGGCTGATCCTGTGGATCCCAGGCTTCTGTAGATCTGAGGTTGGAGCTCTATGCCCCAGTACCCAAGTGGTAATCAGCAGCAGGTGAGTGCAGCAGTCATGCATGCAGCAGGAGGCTAGATCCTGGAGCCTGTGGGAACCCATAAACTTTTCCTGAACTGGATGTCCTGAGTTTGGAACTGGTGTTTCCCCCACCATATGGCTTCCTCCCAACAGGGTGACCCAGTCTGTCCTGTTTTGGGGTCCACAGTTCATTCTAGAATGTTGAGTAGAGCACACAGGAGCGGGTAAGGGGCTTTATGCTGGTGACTGGGCATCTGAAGGAACGCAAAAACTTTTCCTGAGAACTTTTTGGGGGAGTGTGGGGGAATTCCACTGGATGCCCTGAGGTTGGACTTGATGATTCCTTCAACATGGGGTTTCCTCCCAACAGGGAAACCTGGTCCCTGGTGCTTTGGTGCCCACAGTTCTGTGTGGGACAGTGATTTGGGTGTTAAAGCAGCTCTCTGGGCTGAGCACAATCTAGAGCCCAGACCTTTTTCAGGGATTTTCTGGGTGACCTGTGGTCAGTCCTGATTGCTTCCTATTTCATGGGGTTTTCTCTAAATTGGAAACCCCAATCTCTGGTGTTGTGGGGCCCACAGTACAGTCCAGGATGGTGATCGAGCACACAGTTATGTGGCTCTGGGCTGGTGACCTATTGCCTGCAGGGACCACAAACTATTCCGTGGATTAGCTGGGTGACCTGAAAATGGACCGGATTACTTCCCACTCCATGGAATTTGTTCTTAACTTGGAAACACAATTGCTGTGTTTTAGGGCCCAGAATTTGGTAGTCACTGGTGTACTGCTCTGCAGATACTGTCCTCTTGGTACCACCATCTTTGATTCTCCTTTCTTTTATTAAACATTTTTTTTATTTTTCTTTTCTTCTCTTTTTTTATTTTATTTTATTAATTACAATTTATTTACTTTGTATCCCAGCTGTATCCCCCTCCACCATCCCCTCTCAATCTCACCCTCCCTCCCTCTTCTTCTCCTATGTCCCTCCCCATTCCAATGATAGGGGAGGACTTTCTCCCCTTCCATCTGACCATAGTCAATCAGGTCTCATCAGGACTGGCTTCTTTGTCTTCCTCTGTGAACTGGCAGGATTGTTCCCTGCTCACGTGGAGCTGATCCAAGAACTAGCCCATGAGTTCATGTCAGAGATGGTCCCTGGTCCTATTATTGGGAACCCTCTTGGATACAGAGCAGCCTTGGACTATTTCTGTGCAGGGGTTCTAATTTATCTCCATGAATGGTCCTTGTTTGAAGTATCAGTCTCAGAAAAGACCCCAGTGCCCATATCTTTGGTTCTGTTGTTCTCCCTGTGGCGCTCCTGTTCCCTCCAGATATTTCTATCTCCCCTTTCTTTCATAACATTCCCTGCACTCTGCAAAATATTTGGCTATGAATCTCAGCATATGTTTTGATACCCTGCTGGGTAGAGTCTTTCAGAGGACCTCTGTGATAGACTCCTGTTACATTCTCAGACAATTAGGAATAGTGCTACCTCAATATCCAGCTATACCACTCCTAGACATATATCCAAAAAATGCTCAAGTATTCAACAAGGATACTTGCTCAACCATGTTCATAGCAGCTTTATTTGTAATAGCCAGAAACTGGAAGCAACCCAGATGTCCTTCAGTTGAGGAATGGATGCAGAAATTGTGGTACATTTACACTATGGAATACTACTCAGCAATTAAAAACAAAGAAATCATGAAATTTTATGGCAAATGGTGGAATCTAAAAGTGATCATCCTGAGTAAGGTATCCCAGAAGCATAAAGACACATATGGTACATACTCACATATAAGTGGATATTAGACATATAATATAGAATGATCATACTAAAATCTGTAGACCTAAGGAAGCTAATCAAGAAGGAAGACCGTGGTAAGTTGCTTAATCTTTTCTTTCTTTATAACTTTTTTTTTTTTTTTTTTTTTGAAAAGGGGCGGTTACTCAGACTGGACTCAAATTTTTGCTCTCTGGTTTTGTTTTTCTAATTCTTTTTTTTCTTTTATTAATTATTTTTAATTTTTTCACAATTTATTCATTATATATCCTGGCTGAAGGCCTCTCCCTCAACTTCTACTGGTCCCATCCTTCCTCTTCCCTCTATCCTCTTCCCCTAGTCCACTCAAAAGGTGAGTTTCCCTCCTCTACCATCCACCCATGACTTATCTCAATACTACTCAGCTATTAAAACAAGGAAATAATATTCTGCTCTTATTTCTTCTCCATGGGCCACTCTGTCCATGTCAGAAGATTCCATTCCCTGAAGCTTGCCTGCAACCTTACTGTGAAATAAACACTAAGTTTAACTCATTTTACAGAGTCCCACTCACAAGACAATATTTAATTGACCATCTCACATCCAGAAACATGTGAAATATGAAATGCTATGAAGTCTGAAACATTTGATCACAAGCATTTCAAAGAACTTGGTTCTCCTTCTTTCTAGAGAGCTGTTTCCTACCAGCCCAGGAAGGCAGGAAGGGCAGAAGATGAGGTTTAAAGCTTGCAAGGCCCACAAACATAACAATGATCAGACACTCTGGGAACCACCTCAGAAAATAAGTTCAACTTTAACTCTAGAAACAGAGGCTATATAAGCCTTGGGAAATTACTGGGATGCTGCATGGATAGGTGTATATAATCGTTTAAAACTAGGTACTTCAAGAATGCTTGATTTGCATTAAATAGCACATTCGTATCATATGAACAAGAGCACAGATCCTAATCATCCTATATTTAAATGAAGGAGAGAGTTAGCAGGGATCACTGTCAAAAGCCATCAATCAATTTTGGTTGGTTTTATCTATGTCTAAAGACACTCTCCAGAGGAAGTCAGGCAGAGAAAACTCACCTTTGCCATTGTTACACAACTAGGTTAACAGCGGGGTCATACGTGGAAGAGAAAGCCTCCTCCCTCACATCTCAAAATTAAGTCTGGGTTGTGATGGTTTCCAATAGAACCCCTGGAACAATAGGTATGTGTACACAAACTTCTACAGGCTACCACTGTTGTGTTACTCTTAGAGAACTTCCTGGCTGGTGTTAGTTCACCATTCCCTACATATTCATCCACTGGACTGAACTTTTCTTGTCTAAAGTGAGGCAATTGAAAACAGTAAATGTTGAGAATCAGGTTTATCAATAAGTCTTCCCTAAACACATTTTATAATACTTTTGCATGTAATTGATATTCACCATTCATTGTGTTATTTTTAAAAATAAGTTTATTTGCTTTAAATTCCAATTGTAGCCCCACTCCCTTCTCTCCACCATTACTCCTCTCCATTCCTATTGACCCTATTCCTTTTCCCCTTCCCCTTCAAAAAAGGGAAGTCATTTCCATTGAGCTAGTTTTTCAGTTCTGTTGGATCTCAGTAGACCAAAGAACACAAAGGCCTTTCCATATTGCTTATAGTCAAAGAATTCCTCTCCATAAGGATACTTTTATGATGACGATGACTCTAGATTTGTGCAAGGCTTCACCATTTTAACACATTCAAAAGTTCTTTCCAGTATGAATCCTTTCATGATGATGAAGATTATACAAATGTCGAATGGTTTCAACATGTTAAAAGCACTCACAGGCTTTCTATCCATTAGGATTTTTTTCATGAGTGTGAAGATGATTCTGAAGTCCAAAAGTTTTTTTTACATTGGTTACAGTCAGACAGCTTCTTTCCAGTAGGTGTTCTTTTATGTATTAGGAGACGTTAGATACAAAGGCTTTGCCACATAGTTATATTCATATGGTTTCCCTCTAGAATGTGTTGTTGTCTTAGGATATGACTGTTACATGCAAAGTCTGTATCACACTAATTATCCTCACCAGGCTTCTCTCCACTGTGTGTTTTTTCATGTTTTCAGAGACTACTCTGCTGTGCAAAGGCTATATCACATTGCGTATATTCATAAGGTTTCTCTCCAGTATGTGCTATGGCTTTTGAGATAATTGTTTTCTGCAAAGGCTTTACCACACCGGTTACATTCATAACGTTTTTCTCCAGTGTGTGTTCTTTTATGGTTAAAGAGAGTACTGTTTCATGCAAAGGCTTTACCACACCGGTTACACTCATAAGGTTTCTCTTCAGTGTGTGTTCATTTATGGATTAAGAGAGTACTGTTTTGTGCAAAGGCTTTACCACACTGGTTTCATTCATAAGGTTTCTCTCCAGTGTGTGTTCTTTTATGTCTTATGAGATGAAAGTTTTGTGCAAAGGCTTTACCACACTGGTTACATTCATAAGGTTTTTCTCCCGTGTGTGTTCTTTTATGGTTTATGAGATGACTGTTTTGTGCAAAGCCTTTACCACACTGGTTACATTCATAAGGTTTCTCTCCAGTGTGTGTTCTTTTATGCCTTATGAGAGTAATGTTTTTGCAAAGGCTTTACCACACTGGTTACATTCATAAGGTTTCTCTCCAGTATGTGTTCTTTTATGGCTTATGAGATTACTGTTTCGTGCAAAGGCTTTACCACACTGGTTACATTCATAAGGTTTCTCTCCTGTATGTGTTCTTTTATGTCTTAATAGATGACTGTTTTGTGCAAAGGCTTTACCACACTGGTTACATTCATAAGGTTTCTCTCCAGTGTGTGTTCTTTTATGGATTAAGAGAGTACTGTTTTCTGCAAAGGCTTTACCACACTGGTTACATTCATAAGGTTTCTCTCCAGTATGTGTTCTTCTATGGCTTATGAGATGACTGTTTCGTGAAAAGGCTTTACCACATTGATTACATTTGTAAGGTTTCTCTCCAGTGTATGTTCTTTTATGCTGTATGAGATCAGTGGTATAGGAGAATGCTTTACCAAAAAGAGTGCGTTTAGAAGGTTTCTCTCCATTATGACTACTTTCATGCCTGCAGAGATAATTAGCACACGTGAAAGATTTACCACAGTCAGTGCTTTACACTAATAAATATATTGATCTATATTAATTAATTTCATAATTTGGTCAAATGGTAAAGGAGAATCAAATTTTAAAGTTTTATCATGCTATTTACATTAATGGTTTTTCCCTTCATTATGGGTATTTTTGAAGATCCCTGTGATGGTAAGAGCATTTGTTACATGGTTCACTTTTATAGCATCATTTTTCTATAAGAGTTTATATATATATATTATTATTATTGTAAGAATTCAGAGCTTTACCACAGCAATCCCATTCGCATTTTTTTTACTGTATGAATGACACTTCCTGTGCAAAGTGAGACAGGAGAAACAGAAGACGTTCCAAATTCCTAGTATTCATGGGTATTTTCAGCAGTATTTGTTTGCTGATGAATTCTCTGTAAAGTTGCAAAACCAATTGACAGTAACCATTTATCGCACTCAGAAAATCTACACAAAGTGGGGACTACTACAAAATTAATTGTTCTTGGAGAAAGACAGGTACACTGCTTTTTCAATATCCCTCTGCTCATGTGCCTTACAAACATTGTGACATATGATATACCTATTTAAATTACAAGAATAATAAAGGATTCCCTCATTGAATTAACACAGTTTGTTTTTTGTTCATTATAGGCATGTCATATAGGGATTAAGGTTTCTCCACAACAATATTCTTGACTCTCATAAGCTGCTCCTTTCACTAAACTTTACAATGTGACTGCATGAATATGAGTAACAGTGGTTGTTATTAGAAAGTTTTGGACACATCCTATTCAATATGTATACCTCTTACAATATCTGAGTAGATAAAATGAGACTAAACAGATTGGCAGTTCAACTCAGTAGCTGTAATGTCTATATGATTTAAATGGTATTTTCTGTTACAACATTATTTTATTTTCTTCTACCTTAAGGAATGCCTTGCAAACACAAATCAGATACCTGACATTGAGGTAAATGGAATTGTGAGATTTTAATGATCATCAGTACACTTAAAGCAGTGCTGTTTTTACACTGTTGCTTTTCTTTAAAACCTCCAGGACACAGCCAGTTGTGCTGGTACATGTCTTTAATCCCTGCATTCGTGGAGGCAGAAACAGGGAAAAATGTGTGATTTCGAGGTCAGGCTGGTCTAACAAGCAAGTCTAAGAAAGTCACAGATACCCAGAAAAAATCTATTTCAAAAACAGAAAATAAAAAGCAGCCAATAAAGAAACAAACAAAAAAAAAACATCAAACTTCCAGGACACATTAAAATTTAATATTTATATCTGTATCAACATCCACATAAAGTTACCTTTTATTACTTGTAGAACTTTGAAAATGTTCTTCAATATTATGGTCATCCCAATTGTAGCCTAAAACATAGTATGAGAAAATATATATTATTGGAAATGTCATGTTATTATTAAGGGAAAACTTAAATCACTACCTTCTGTGACCCTTAGAACCATGCCTGATTTATTTACCTCATTCCTTCTCATTCTCAATTGGAATTACAGAAGAGGATCAATAACAAAGTAAAAGTTGTCTCTTTATTTTAAAAGTGAAAGAAAAATTGCAGTCTTACCTATAGCAGTGAGGTTTTCACAGGTCTCTATCATCACATCTTTGTAGAGTTCCTTCTGGGAAGGTTCCAGCAAGGCCCACTCTTCTTGGCTGAATTTCACATGCACATCATTGAAGGTCACCGAATTCTAAAATATGTCATACATTTGTACAACAGAAACAGTGGCAACAATATAATTTATACGTCATTGTCAATTTAATCATATAATTCTACTGCTTCTTCAATTTATTTTCTGACACAGAAGTGCGAATGTTATACAGTTGGGTGCTGTGTTTGATGTGAAGTAGGGGAGATGAAAAAGCCTAAAGGTTAGATTGAAAAAAAAAAAAAAAACAAAGGCATGCTTCAAAAACCTGTGTTTCATCAGTTTGTAAGACATGAATATAAAGTAGCCATTAGTTGGGTTCTTGAGCAATCTATGAATCATCTTCAGTTACTTGGGTGAGTAGGTCAGGACCCTGTCATGATACAAGTGGAAGGACAAAACACAGTCTTGATATTTTATATAGCAACAAATGAGATGTGTTGATCAGGGGACACTGAACAAATGGGTAACATCAGTCAAAAGACAACATGGAACTGAATATTATGTTTTGACCAGGGCTCAGGGATGTGGCATATCAGATTGTGAAGAGGGGGGCTCATATATTTGTGGAAGGGAAAGTGGACTACAGTGAATACATGGATAAAAATAATGTGAGTGGCAAGCAAAAACAATCAGAGCCAATAACATCATATTTCTGAGTGACCAGACAAAAGAAAAGGAATAGAACACATGATTATTCTTTGATCATTGTTTTGTATATCCTCCTTACTAAATAATGTAGTCTATAGATTAAAAATAAAGATTAAAACTTTTCTATTAAAAAATAAATGTTAATGTTATCACTAATTCATTTTAGAAGAAAACGGAGTAACAAGTTTTAACTGTATCATATCTGAACTTTTTGAAGAGGATATAGCTTTGGAGTAGACATGGCAATTAATGTGGACAAAGACAAACAGAGAGAAGAGTGTGAAATATAGAGATAGAGACATAGAGACAGAGACACACGGAGAGAGAAATTAACAGATGAACAATACTAAGTACAGATCAGAGAAATTTATTAACAGTTACTAACTACAAAAAATGGTGGACAAGCTGGGTGTATTCTGTCATGCCTTCAATTCCATCACTCAGGAGGCAGATGCAGGTGCATCTTATTGAACTAGATGTCAGCATTATCTAGTCAAAGAGTTCTAGGACAGCCAGACCTATATATTAAGACAGAGCCTCCCCTAAAAGTCAATCAAACAAACAGAAAATATTGAAAGAACTCAGAGGTCTTTACTGAAGCCTCTACAAGGAATTATACACTCACTCCTGTTGTATATTTATTTTCCAGAAATCTGTACTGCCCCAGCTTAAACTGTAACTTCAATGATATCTTACTAAAAGGGAATGCATGCTTAAACAGGTAAAAATAGAAGACAAAAATATTAGCAGTATAAATGCTGATCATAAATGAGCAACATAAGATAGGAGAGATGGCTCAGCAGTGAGGAGCTCTTACTGCTTTTGCAAATAATTGGGCTCAATTGTTAGTGTTTACCTGGGACCTGCTACTTTCAATTGCTATATGTTCATCAGTTCTGAAGACATCTTCAGACTACTGTGAGGATTAGGCACACAAGAGGTGCATATTCACGCATACAATCAAAATTCAGTAAAAACTAAAAATAGATCCCAGATGGCTGGACTGATTGCACACTGTGTCTAATAATCTGGGTAGCAGAGACTGCAAAGTGACCAATAGTTGGATCTGTGGGCCCCCAAACACCACTGACTGTGTTTCCTAGGTAAGAAGAAAACCAATGATGAGGGAAACTATTGGGTCCAACCTCAGAGCACCCAGCTAATCTCTGGAAAAATTCCTTGGATATTGCAGCAGGAATAAGGTTTCCAAGCAAATGGATCCAAAAAGCAAGCTATTCTAATATCTAATAAAACAGATTTTCAACCAAAATTAATTGAAAGGGATGAGGGAGAGGGAATCCAAGATGGCATTGCCAGGAGGACCAGGACAGGAACAGGACAGCAATGTTGGTACAGCAACTAAAAGACTGAACTCTGGGCCCTAAAACAACAGCAATCGTATTCCCAGGTGAGAGGAAACTCCGTGGTGTGGGGATCACTCAGTTCCACTCTCAGGTCACTCAGTGAGAACCCGTAAAATATCCCAGGCACAAGATACACCTGTGTGTCCTGATCAACTTCCCAAGCCATACTGTGTGCTCCAGGGCACCAGAGACTGGGAGCTCCAGTCTCAAAAAAATAAAAATAAAAAAATAAACAGGGAAGAAGAAAGTGGGACTGACCTCAGGTCACCCAGTCTATCCCTGAAAAAGGTCCTGCAGACTGGTGGGTGCAGAGCTGCCAGCCTTGAGTGGGGCTCCAGTCACTAGGCCTGCATGCACTACTCTCCATCACAGACAGAACTGTGTGCCCCAGGACACTAGAAGATGGGTTTCCCTGTCTGAAGAAAACCCCACAGGCAGGGAAACAGCAGGTCCCAGATTAGAGAACTCAGCCAACTCCCCCAACACACACTACATCCACCATACACAGGAACATTCTTGGAAAAGTTCTCAGATTCTTTCCCAGTCACCAGCTTGGAGCCATCATTGGCAAGTGCCTATGCATTCTACACACTATGTCAAACACCACAGACTGAGTCTTCCTATTGAAAGAAAACCCAAAGGTGGGGGAAATATCTGGCCCTACCTCAGGACACCTAGCTCTGGAAAAGTTTCTGGTTATTCACAGGCTCCAGACTCTAGCCTCCTGCTGCATATGTGAGAGCAGTGCTCAGCTGCTACAGATTACTGTTTGGGAATTGTGGCACAGAGCTTTAGCCTCAGTCCTACAGAAGCCTGGGATCCCCAAGATCAACCCCCAGATACTGCTCCAAGGGACAACCAGTTATCCCTAACTAAACTGACCAAACCATGGGGTACCCAGGTTACAGCTGCAGCTTACTAAATTTACAGCAAGAAAGCCAGAAGCAGGACAGCTGTCTCCAGGACTTCTCTGGGTGAGAGGAGAGCCCCCTTGACTAACAAAGACCACAATTACCGCTCAAGTCTCTATGCCTGTGGTGAGTTTTGTCAATTCCTGAAAAATACCTGCTATTCAGTGACTGTACCCCAAAAGCTTAGGAGGCCTCCTTCGGGAAAAATCATCTTCCTGCCAAGGGGATTATCCCCACCACAGGATTACAGGAAGCACCAGAAACTAACACCCAACACCTAAGATAGCCAAATGGGTAGAGGCAAGTGTAAAAGCTCAACCAACAAAAGACAGAGCAATATGGCATCTCCAGAACCCAGTTATTCATTGGCAAGCAGACCCTGGACACACCAGGGTAAATGAAATTCAAGAAGATGACCTTACATCTGTGCTTATGAACAGGATAATAGAGGAAAAAAATAAACTGCATAAAGACCTAGGTGAAGATAAAGTCAAACAGATTATTGCCATTTGCAAAGAAATGGAGGAAGATAAAGTCAAACAGATTATGGACATCCTTAAAGAAATACAGGAAGTTGCAGCCAAACAATTTGTGGCCTTTAGAGAAGAAATACTTAAATCACAAAAAGATATTAAAAAAAACAGAGGATTGTTCGGACAAACAGCTGACGGAATTGAAGGAAAATACAGTCAGAGAAGTGAAGGAAATCAATAAAATGGCTCAAGATCTGATAAGAGAATTGGAAAAAAATAAAGAAAACACAAGTGGAGGAAACTGTGGATAGAAAGAACTTAGGGAGGAAAAGAGGAACTACAGAGGTAAGCATAAGCAATAGACTACGAGAGATGGAAGAAAGAATCTTAGGTGTGGAAGACACAATGGAAGAAATAGATGTAGCTATCAAAGAAAATGTTAAATCTAAAATTTCCTGACACAGACTATCCAAGAAATCCAAGACAACATGAAAAGCAAAACCTAAAAATAATAGGAATAGAGGAAAAAGAAGATTCCCTCCTCCAAGGCCCAGAAAATATTTTCAACAAAATCATAGAAGAAAATTTCCCCAACTTAAAAGAGAGGTCTATAAGAATACAAGAGGCTTACAGAACACCCAATAAATTAGACCAGAATAGAAAATCCTCCCACCACATAATAAACAGTAAGTATACAGAACAAAGAAAAAATACTAAAAGCTGCAAAGGAAAAAGGCCAAGTTAACATATAAAGGCAAACCCATAAGAATCACACCTGACTTTTCATCAGAGACTATGAAAGCCAGAAGTGTGTGAACAGATATCATGCAGACCCTAATAGAACACAGATGACCACCCAGGCTACTATACCCCGCAAAAGTCTCAGTCATCATAGATGGAGCAAACAAGATATTTAATAACAAAAACAAATTTAAACAATACCTACCCACAAATCCAGAGGTACAGAAGCTCCTAGAAGGAAACCTAAAACCCAGGAAAGCTAACTACATTCAGGAAAACACAGGAAAGAAATAATGTCATTACAGCCAAACTAAAAGTAACCAAGCACACAAAAACACTACCACAAGCAACATCAAAATAAAAGGAACTAATAAATAAATAAATAAATAAATAAAATAAAAGGAACTAACAGCTACTGGTCATTAATTTCCCTCAACATCAATGGAATTAACTCTCCAATAAAGACACAGACTAACAGAATGGATACTTAAACAAGACCCAACAAACTGTTGCATACAAGAAACACATCTAAGTCACAAAGATAGACATTACCTGAGACTAAATAGCTGGAAGGTTCCAAGCAAATGGACCCAAGAAACATGCAGGATTAGCCATTTTAATATCTAATAAAGTAGATTTTCAACCAATATTAATCAAAAGACATGAGGAAGGTCATTTCATACTCATCAAAGGAAAATTCCGCCAAGAAGAAATCACAATTCTGAACATCTATGCTCCAACGACAAAGGTACCCACGTTTGTAAAAGAAACATTAATAAACCTAAACCGCACACAAATCCCCATACATTATGACTGGGAAACTTCAACACCCCACTCTCAACAAAGGACAGGTGACAAAACAGAAATTAAAAAAAAAAAGAAAGAATATATCTAAGGTCATGAATCAAATGAACCTAACATATCTACAGAATCTTACATTCAAACACAAAAGAATTTACCTTCTTCTCAGCACCTCATTGAACCTTCTCCAAAATAGACCATATCGTTGGTCACAAAGTGAGTCTCAACAGTTATAAGAAGGTTGAAATAATGCCTTGTATCCTATCTAATTACCATGGACTAAAGCTGGACCTCAACAACAACAGAAATAGCAAAAAGCCTACACTCACATGGAAACTGAACAACTCACTACTAAATGACAGCTGGGTCAGGGAAGAAATAAAGAAAGAAATTAACGTCTTCCTAGAATTCAATGGAAATGAAGGCACAACACAACCAAACTTATGTGAGACAATGAAAGCAGTGCTGAGGAAAGTTCATAGCACTAAGTGCCTTCAAGAAGAAATTTGTAACATCTCACACAATCAACTTAATAGCTCATCTAAAGGCCCTAGGAAAAAAGAAGCAGACACACCAAAAAAGAATAGACACCTGGAAATAATCAAACTCAGGACTGAAATCAATAAATTAGAAACAAATAAAACATTTCAAAGAATCAATGAAACCAAGACCTGGTTCTTTGAGAAAATTAACAAGATAGACAAACCCTTAGCCAAACTAACTAAAAGCAGAGAGAGATTATCCAAATTAACAAAATCAGAAATGAAAACGGGACAAAAAAAAAGACACTAAGGAAACCCAAACAATCGTTAGGACTTACTTCAAAAGTCTATATGCCACACAATTTGAAAATCTAAATGAAATGGACAATTTTCTTAATCAATTACACTTACCAAAGCTGAATCAAGAGCAGGTAAATCAACAAAATAGTCCTTTATACACTAAGGAAATCGCATTCCTCAAAAGACTCCAATCCACAAAAAGCTCAGGACCAGATGGTTTCAGTGCAGAATTCTACCACACCTTCAAAGAAGAGGTAACTCCAGCTATCTTCAATTTATTCCACAAAGTAGGAACAGAGGGAACTACGAAACTCATTCATTGAAGCCACAGTCACCTTGTAACCTAAACCTCACAAAGACCCAACGAAGAGAGAGAATTTTAGGCCAATCTCCCTTATGAACATTGATGCAACAAAATAAATCAACAAAATACTTTGCAAACCCAATACAAGAACACATCAAATATATCATCCACTATGACCATGTAGACTTCATGCTAGGTATGCAGGGGTGGTTCACTATACAAAAACTATGAATGTGATTCACAATATTAAAAAATTGAAAGAAAAAAATACATGATAATCTCCTTAGATGCTGAAAAAGCATTTGAAAAAATCGAGCATCCATTCATGTTAAAACTATTGGAGAGATCAGGGATACAAGGCACATACCTAAACATAGTAAAAGCAATATACAGCAAGCCTATAGCCAATATCAAGCTAACTGGAGAGAAACTTAAATCAATCCCACTGAAATCAGGGACAAGACAAGGCTGCCCACTCTCTCCATATCTCTTCAACATAGTTCTTGAAGTCCTTGCTAGAACAAGAAGAAAATTAAAGGAGACCAAAAGGATACAATTTGGAGAAGAAGTCAAAGTATCACTATTTGCAGATTATATGATAGTATACCTGAGTAACTCCAAAACGTCTACCAGGGAACTCCTACAGATGATAAACACCGTCAGCAAAGTGGCTGGATACAAAATTAAGTAAAAAAAAAAAAAAATCAGTAGCCCTCCTGTATACAAAAGATAAAAGGGCTGAGAAAGAAATTAGGGAAACAACACCCTTCACAATAGCCACAAAGGACATAAAATGTCTTGGTGTGACCATAACCAAGCAAGTCAAAGACTTGTATGAAAAAAACTTCAAGTCTCTGAAGAAAGAATTAGAAGAAGATATCAGAACATGGAACTATCTCCGATACTCATGGCTTGGCAGGGTTAACATAGTAAAAATGGCCATCTTACCAAAAGCAATCTACAGATTCAATGCAATTCCCATCAAAATACCAACAGAAAAAAAAAACATAATGTATCCTGATGTTATCCTCAACAAGCCAGTGAAAAATATATATATATATGTTTATATATATATATATATATATATATATATATATATATATGGCAGAGAGAGATTATCCCAATTAACAAAATCAGAAATGAAAATGGGACAAA